>VDFB02056351.1:1225293-1265346 GCA_007258455.2 Sequoia sempervirens | reverse complement strand
CAAAATTCTCTTTCCTCCCTCAAATAAAAATAAGCTACTCTAGCTTTGATACAAAATGAATAGAAATAAACCTATCCTAGAGTAATTTAGAAGGTTACAAAATACACAATAATTTCAATAAACTAATAACATAAAGCATAAAATTTATATTAGGAAACTCATTTGGGGAAAAAATCAACAACAATAGCAATACTTTGATTATATTATCTTAAAAAAATTACAATCCAATAAGAATATTGTCATGTTATCATGTGAGGATTTGTAATGAAATAACTTGCAAAATAGAAGAAGATAATATGAAATATGCTAAAAAATACTTGATAATAATATGTCACTTTGAGGAGCAACCTCCTAATCCACTTTGAGGGGGATACCTCCAATAGTCTTCAATAAGAACATAATACTTAACAGGATGATAATAACTACCCATTAGCTCCTATATATACCTAATTGTGGCTTGACTACCACTTAGACCAACTTAGATACTTAATTATAACCCCTAGGATGGCCTAAATACCTATATATTATTATGATAATGATTATGCAAATTATTTGAGAGTTATGGTGGCACAAACTGACTACTCATAACCCTATACACATTATAGGGTTAGAGGCATAACATGATCTTCAAACCAATGCAGAGAAAAGCTGATAACATGTGTATGTCATCCAAACCATAATCCACTCCATCCTAAGCATCTAATACATTGGAAAGAAGTAACTAGGAAACCACAAATGCTTTCCCAAAACCATGGGATCAAAACTATGAGCCAAATCCATGGTCAAAATGGTCCAATTGGACCCATCTACCCAAATTCAATGAATGCACCTTCGAGAATAAAATATAACTCATAATGGTCTTTAATCCTTATAACCAATGGGTCAAATGGTTAACCCAAGTACTCTACATAAGTTGGGTCATTAATTGGTCTTACAAAATTCTTGTATGGAACTATATTTTTAGAGATGATTTGACTACTCTACTTGTAACTCTTGATTTAAATTCTCTCAAACAATTATCATAACATATTCCAAGTGGAAAGACATGTCATATGAGGAATCTCTCAAGGGTTGCACCCCATTCCATGAGGATCCCTAAGTACAACATTATAAATATTAAATATTTTAGGGATTATAAGATGCACAACCCACCTAGTAAAAACACACGCATTATTAAAATGCATGGCCCCAATTCAAGCTCTTATCCTTAGCTTAGAAAAAAATCTTGTGGTGGTTTAATAATGCTTGAAAAAATATTGAGGGTTGTAAGCCAATTTCAATGGCCTTAATTTGAAATTCGGCTTACTTGATGCAAAGGGATTTGAAAACTCTTTTAAGGCTCTATTTGTAACTCATAATCGATGGATGAGAGCACATATTTGAGCATCTTTGGCATGATGGATCTATGCAATATTAAGCATATTCTTGAGTTGATCAACTAAGGACTACAAATGATAATACAATGATTATTTTCCATTTCATTGGGAACTTGCATAAACTCCTCAACTTTATCACCTCCCTTGTAAACTCTAGCCACTTGCTTGCCAAACTACTCCAAAAAGGTGGTAGTTAGAGCAATCACAATGTTCCATTACTCAATCGAGTTGGATGCCATCAAAGGACATGGCTTTAGGTTTCAAATGCAAGAGACATAGTGGATAGTTCTTTTGTGCAAAATGAATGACATATTCAAAATAATTAATTTCAAAAAGATTTTTAAAGGAAGGTTGTCCCATGAGACATTAAAAATGATGGGACTGTGATTAGAGAGAACACTCTCAAGATGAATAGTCTCGATCTATCGTTATGATCAAGAAGGTGAAAGACACGTTGCTTCGAAATCATGATGCAATCAAGACATTTGAGCACTTTGTTCTAACCAACCTAGAGGTTAGACCATGCAAACAATGAGTCCTATGTGGTGTGTTGCAAGTAAAACTATGGGTCTAGCAAACCTAATAATTTTCAAAATAGAACTATGCTTCACTCTCTCCAACACATCAACATATAAACAACATACCTTCTTTATCCTTAATCAACTCCACAATATTAAAATCACCGCAAAATAACCCAATTAAAAAAGAAACAAATTATCAACAAGTTAATACCTTAACACCATTCTCATTCTCTTCAACGCATAAACTTTAATATCAACCATACAACCATTAATATAAAAAATAATCCACATAACATGATGGTTGAAAAAAGAGACAAATTATCAACAAACTAATACCTTAACACCAATCTCATTCTCTCCGACGCACAAACTTTACTATCAACCAAACGACCATCAATAACAAAAATAATCCACATAACATGATGGTTGAGTTTTACCCATCTTCATGCAAGGTGGTGAACTAAGTAGTGTGAGGCCAAATCATCTTAAAGACGTACTTGTAACAAGAAACCCAGAGACCTTTAACCTCTTGTAAACAAATGATATAGAAAAGGCCAAAATAATGGACAAGCAGCTTACGGCAAACTTTTGTAAAGCCTTGTACATCCCAAGAAAGAGCATTCATGACTCTGGATCTATTTGGTCTCTGGTCAGCCCACAACAAACAAACCCAAAAAAATTATTTTTACTTGTAAATAAATTACCAATTCAAATTTGGCAAAAATGCATTTAATGCAGGTCACATGGAGTAAATTATGAAAAGATACTAGACAACGTATAAACAGATTCACCCTTACATGTGATGTGCATTAAATGGCACAGTAAATCAAACAGGTAATCAGTAGTCTTGAAGAAAGGGAAGATGCTACTGACTACGAGGATGACTCGCAGAACTACGAAATTAACCAGACCAGTGAGCTTTGAAGTTGATGCAAAAGTGGGTCAGAGAAAAGCGAAAAAAAGAAAGAAAAAATAAGTATATGAAGGGGGGTTAAAGGGGCGTGTTAAACTTAAAAAGGACGAGATTCACCTACATCGGCAGAGCCCATGCAAGTCAATGGTTGGGCAGTTCTTGCTGGTTTTTGACTTTTTCTGTTTCTATCTAGAAGCTCACGGCTGCAATTTAGATAGACCCTCTGCTAGATTTGATTTTGAGTTGTACTCTTCACGGATCTTTGCACCATTTCCGCTTCCTTTATCTTCCCCCTTTGTCGCTGTCAAATTTGGTGAGGAGTTCAGAGGTGCAGTCCCCATATATATGAAGCCCCCCTCAGCTTAATTCCCTCGCTACGTCCTCTTCCTTAGATGGGAAATTGTTGGGGCGCTCGTGTCAAGGCTGAAAACTTCTTTACTGCTACTGGTAAGCTCCATGGCCCCTTCCATTAAAACCCAATTTGAATTCTACAGTACCCATGACATGTTTTTGAACTAAAAAGGCCTGTTTGACGTAGTTGTTGCAGAAATCAAAGACAGAAATGATCTCTTTCAAAAATTTCTTCAATTTTTCCTTGGATGAATGTCTACAATGAGGCCCATAAGTCATTAAGGGAATATGATTAGAATTCTGCAATACCATCCATGTTTTTGAAGATATTTTTCTTTTCTTAGATGAAGGTAATCAACTATGAGGACATTTTTTCAGAAGTAGAAATTGAATCCTGTAGTACCCATGCCACGAGTTTGAAATTTTTTGTATGATATCTATATAGGTAGGCAATGAACCCAGAACCCATTTTACAGAAATGAAAATTGAATTCTACGGTACCCATGTTCTTTTTCTTGCATATATGCAGACCGTAAGGCCCCTGCTTGTAATAAGCAATATCTTTTTTGGTAATATCAAACTGGATTTGTCTCTGGTTGCCAGCGAATTTTTAGCGCCTTATAGATCTTTCTATCTGTCAAGTTTTTGTGAATTTCTGAGCTATATGTTGACCAAGTCCTTGGTTTGCTTACAGAATGCCTAGCCCCAATTCTTGTGATGTTAATGATGTTTTAAACATTGGCAATATGAATAACGCGGAATCTCTTAAAATTTTGTAGGTTTCGTATACATATATACAAACTTGAAACCTTTTCAACCGCGTTTTCTGTTGTGTTGCCGCTTGCCATTACATTTTTTTTGTCTCATATTCTGCCATTACTGAATACTGATAGCATTCTTTTCGGTTCATTAGGAAGGATAACTAAAAAGCTTTTCGTATGCATTAGATAAATGTAGGCAACGACGCCCCTGCGATTCATTTCACAGAAGAAAAAAGAAAAATGGAAAAAAAAAAAAAAAAAATTTAGTCATGCTGTACCCTTGGTCCTGTTTTTGATGATTTTGGTGTTAGATATAAGGCCTTCAAAAGATTGCTTCTGGTACATTCAAGTTAAATTAAGCAGTATTCTGAATATGGTGGTTTTGTTTAGTAGGAACCTTGAAACCTTTTATGGCGCTGGTTTAAATAAGACGTTTATGCATTGTTATTGCTATTTTTATTATGGTGGTGGTGTTTGTGATTGTTTTCTAGATTGTTGTTTGATGATATGTTCTTCTTGTTGTACAGCCAAATCAAAGACTGCTACTAAGAATGGGGCATGCCATGTAAACTGCAATCCCTCCTCAAGCATTAGCAATGACGGCCCCCCCTCTCCAATCACTGAGGGGGAGATTCTTCAGAAATCTAATTTGAAGAGTTTCAGCTTCATAGAGCTCAAGAATGCCACCAGAAATTTTAGACCTGACAGTGTCTTGGGTGAGGGGGGTTTTGGCTGTGTTTTTAAGGGATGGATTGATGAACATGAATTCGTTGCAACAAAGCCAGGAATGGGCCTGGTTATTGCTGTAAAGAAGTTGAACCAAGAAGGTCTGCAAGGGCATAAGGAATGGCTGGTAAGTATTTTGTTTTCCTATATTGTGTGTGGGCATTTTTTAATTTTTTTTTTTTTAAAGACAATAAAAACTAGAATGATTGATCGCTATATTATGCTGGTTTTCTCAGATACTTTTCACCATTTTATTACTCTTATTTCTTTCATCCAGTCTTACTCTTTTGACATTTTGCCAAGGCTACTTTATATCTTTGGATTGACTGGTCAGTATAAAGGATTTGGAGTAGTTTGTGACCTGCTTTATTTGATGTGTTTATAGGCTGAGGTGAATTACCTGAGCCGGCTTCATCATCCAAATCTTGTGAAGCTGATTGGATATTGTGTGGAGGATGATCACCGCCTCTTGGTGTATGAGTTCATGCCTAAAGGGAGCTTGGAGAATCATCTGTTTAGACGTATGTGAAAAAATTCTTTTCTCTGAACTTTTCTGTTTATTGGTTCTTTAAAAATCTAAAATAAGAAACTGTTCTTTAAAAATCATTGTGGATCTTTGTCTGTGCTTCAATAATCTATAACTATTAATAAAGGGTTTGAAGTTATATAGCTTACCAAGCTATTCTGGCCTCTGCTTATCGAGAGTCGTTAACCTTGATTTTTGTGTCATGTATTTTAGATATACATGCAGCATCTCTTGAAAATTAAGATGGTACTTAATATCACTGGCATTGGCACTTCAAGCACAAGGTATACACATTGTTTAACCTTGCAGTCTGGTATTTAAGGCCTGGAATTTGACCTTATAAATCAGAACTACTTTAAATGGTGTGCTTGGAGAACTTAGGCAGTGCAACCCCACCCATTTTCAGTTCTATCCACCATATGGGGACCGACACTCAAGGCAGAGAGAATATGCAGTGATGGGGAACCTTGTTTTTATCCTCCAGTTCCATGAAACCATAAGACTTAATATATAAAAATAAGTGACAAACAAGTCATTGCCTTTTGTAGTTTGGTAAAGATGCAGCATTAAACTGATCAGCTTTTGTAGGACTTGTGTCTAGCTAGTGCTATATTGTTATTGATTCATTCAATTGCTTGACTTTCAATGATTTTTTTATATCATATGCAGGAAGCTCTCACTTTCAACCTCTTTCTTGGCTTCTACGAATCAAAATAGCTGCTGGGGCTGCCAAAGGGCTTGCTTTTCTACATCGTGCAGAAAGTCAAGTTATATATAGAGATTTCAAGGCATCAAATGTTCTTCTTGATTCAGTATGTCAACAAACAGCCCTTCTTATGGCATTATCTATCTCTTAGCAAGATTACTAAACTGTTTCTTTCAGTTGGTCTGTCTTCTATTAGCCTTGGTTGTATTTTCTGTACCTGATCTCGTAACTTTGGTTGTTTTCAAAGAATTATAACGCAAAGCTCTCAGATTTCGGACTAGCCAAGGATGGCCCAAAAGGGGATAAAACACATGTATCTACAAGGGTCATGGGAACTTATGGCTATGCTGCTCCAGAATATCTAGCTACAGGTTTTTCTCATCTAATTGCTATAGTGTGTAGTTAATTTGACCTTAAAAAGGATTGTTGTGGCCTTTTGAGTATTCTGTCGACGCAGTCTACTTCATTTTTTCTGTGAAGTTTAACTGCTGCTTGATAAATGTGTGGATTCTTTTCACCAGGCCATTTGACAACAAGGAGTGACGTTTACAGCTTTGGAGTTGTCCTGCTGGAACTCCTCTCTGGCCGCCGCATTATAGACAAGAACCGACCTATTGGCGAACAAAATCTGGTGGAATGGGCAAAACCTTTTATGAATGATAAACGCAAAGTATATCAGATCATGGACACCAGACTGAATGGTCAATACTCAATCAAAGGAGCCCATACTGCATCCACACTTGCTCTCAAATGCCTTAATCCAGAGCCAAAGTGCAGGCCTCATATGAAAGAAGTAGTTGAAACACTAGAGCAGTTGGAGAAAAACAAAGATATGGCCAAGTTTTCTCGACCCAACCAATTGCAGAAGGTTCAGCCAACTAATCTCAACACTCGGAACATAAGCCATCCGTCCCATGGTAATCCAAGACCAGGTGACTATACACTCTACCCACCTCAAAAATCTCCCCATTTGAGGTAAATCTGAATTACAACATTGACACACTCACATCTCAGACAGTGGTGAATTGTTGGGCATGTAATTTAGCTAGAAGGGGCTTGTGTCTCTCAACGTTATGGATTGAGGGGATTGATTCCTTTGCACAGGAGAGAGGATGGGGTGTTATACTACTGATCTTTTTGAATTTACAGAAGGGCTTTTGATGCTTCTTGTAACCCTTTTTCATGTCTGTTAAAGTACAATTGTTTTCATGAAAAGTTCAGTCCTTGTACAAGGTTATGTTAATAATCAATTACATTTGCTGGGAATTTCTCAGTCAGGCTGTTGATCAAAGGCTTTGCTTGGTATGAATAGATGGTTTGCATTCACAACAGTGAATATGCTTAAGAGTAGTAGGTGTGACATAAATTTGAACTATGACTATGCTAAACGAACCATAATTTCAGATTGGCAAGATGATTAAACTTTGAATATGGAGTGGAAATTACGGTTTCATGGTGGAAACATAATAAAGACTTTCATTGACAAAAAGGCTCCTAAAGTTCTTCCTTGTGTTAAAATTTTTCCCACCCCGTATCACCCCACTAAGATAAAATGACATGCACTCTTTGAATCTTTAGTGAGAGGGCTAGTAAGATGGAAGGTGTATAATGTTTTAAGATGGAGATGCCCATAAATTTATTGATGATGATAACATTTAAATCTTTAAGCTTACATTATTTTCTAGAATTTATTAAAATTAATATTTAGATCCTATTAAAACATGCTAATTAATTTATAGTACAATGTTCATTTTACTTGGTTGTGCATGTATCATTGCTCTATATGCAACTCAAATAATACTTTGTATTTTCCAACAATTATTCAATAATTTACTATAAACTTGAAATGTTGAAAAGGAGGTGGTGGTCATTGAATTTATCTCATCAAAATTATGGTAACCTATAATAAATAATGCAATCACAAGCCAATCAACTAATTGTGAAATGTGATTTAAAGTGAAAAACGAAAACTATGAAAATAGATGCTTCTAATACATATACTCTTGGCTAAATTAACTAATTAAGTAAATTGTCCTAGATTTACGAGCTTAGATATATTATGTTATAGAAATATGTTTATAAATATATTTACAGAAATTATTCTAATTTCGACAAGTGAAAAAAATGGAGTGACATCTATTAGAAGTTAAATTGGAGTTCCATTGTAAAATCATGGTGCAATGAAAGGAATGATCTTGAAAGTAGCAAATTCAGAAATGGGTTTGGTAGAAATGTTGTGTTGGATCAATGGCACAAAAAGAAAGGAACTTGCAACAGGTTTTGAACAAGGTAAGCAAGAATACAATGCTCCTCCACCACCTATCCAGGAAATATCTAATGGCATGCTTGAATACTTTGCATTTGGATCTTGGAAGACAACAATTTTATAGAGGTCAATGTTGACAATCACACTCGCTCAAGCTCCCATGAAAGTGGTAGGACATAGAAGTTATGTGAAAGTTGTTCATGAGGACTAGGCTCGACTGACACCTAAGGCTCAAATATCTGGTCCACATCCTCTTAATGGGAGAAATAGAAGCATGTCAAGGTTCAAAGGCATTCATGAGGAAGTTTGGTCAAATTTTTGTAATCTTGGCTACCTTAGAAGGCAAGATGAAAGATCGGGACATGTTGGACACAAAGGTGTCAAATCAAGCCCTCCCCCCACCAAAAAGAATATTACTAAGACAAACTTCGAACATATAAAACTATATCACAAACCCCCCTTAATCTTTAGAGTGGCAGTTGGTGGCTTTAGCAAACAAAGCCATGATTGGTAAATTCTCTAGCACCTAGCCTACTAGGGAAAATATTGAAAAAGGGATTCTCTCCTAGGTATCCTCAATCTAGGTTAAGTTTTTTGTCGGGACTTTTCATTGTAGAATGTTCGAATAGAGAGGACCAAGAAAGTATACTTGGTGGGAGTCCATGGTTTATGGAAGGTGCAAGCTTTTTATATCATGAAATGGTCTTCAAATTTTGATCCCATGAACTTCTATATCCTAGAGCTTTCAAATTAGATTCAAATTTATAACTTACTAGAGGAGTATATTGTGATTCCTCCATCCTTGAACATATTGGAGCTTCCTTGGGAAATTTTTTGAAATGCAATGAAGAAATCCTAAAGGGGGAATTTAGAGTCTGCAAGAATCTGCATCCTTAAGGACCCTTCAAAATGCTTTTCAAGGTAAATTTATTTAATCTTAGGTATGTCAATCTAGCATCAATCTATTGAAGTTGAGTTTCTTTCCTTTCTATAGATTCCACAAATCTAGAGATCATTTTTCCACAAACTACAAAGAAAACCTTTCAATGTGAAAGATTTTCCAAAATCCTCAAAGAATCCTTAGCCCACTTTGGTCCCCTCTTTAAAGGCCAACCCTTACCTCTCTAGGTTAGCAATGTATATTTCTCCTCCTGGTCAATTATCTAAGGCAAACTAGGCTCCAAATCCCCCCTCCCCATCTTCGAATGAGATCCCTCAGATCAAATCAAATGACTAGGCCATTCTAGAACGAGGTATGGAAGGATCAATGATCAAATTAAGGGAGGAAAAGGATATGTTCATTTCCAATTGCATTTGTAATATATCACAAGACATAGATAAAATAAAGGTCAATTGCAACCCTATTACAAGATGAGGTAGGAAATTGATAAAGGAAGTCACCCTAGAAGAGATAAAAGTTGCATCTCGATTTATTCCCAATTTTGACAAGAAAACTCAAAGCAAGGGGAAAGGGCCCCTCACAAGTGCCATGAAAATCCTATCATAGGGTAACAATGGCCAATCTATTACGGCGTGATGAACTTTGACAAGATTAGTAGCTTTAAGCAATTAAAATCAAGCACCCTTGTGTTAGAACATTATTATCTTTGGTATTTAAGTGATCAATTAAAACAAAAAATTGGGGCAAAATGATCAATGAAAACCCTAGTTCCTAGAATGATACTTCATACAAATACATGGATGATCAATCAAGAACCTATTTAAAATGCCCTAAATGATGCCCTAACAACAAATGTGGAACAATAAGTTGAAAAGGTGGCATTTAATGTACATAGGTGTCAAACATTCTTGTTCAGGTTGATTCCATGAAAATATAAAATGGAGAAGTTGTAGACTCTTCCAATGGATGCAAATATTTGGAATTGATACATCTAGTATCCACTTCCTAATGTGTTCCCCACAAATAAACTTAAGATTTAATGAAATTTTAGAAAATGGTCAATGATAAAGAAAAATGTAAAACCCTAGTGAACTAGAGGATACTTTTGATTTGATTACTTAACATCGTAATATATTAGTAATCTCTAAAATCTCTCTAAATTCTTCAAATGAAAGTAAGGCAAACATGACAACCTTTCACCCATCTAGATCCACTTATCATTTCTACATCTGAATCTAGTACTGATTCACACATCATTCTAAAACAAACTTTATAAAAATTGTAGAAATTATTAGGACATAAGGGTGTTTTGACATAACACCAAAATATCCATATCTAGTAGTAATCCATGTAATTCTTAAAACTCATGTTAACTATATAGGTTATGCATAATTCTACTAGATAATTGGATAGTATAAAATCTTAATAATGTATGTCACATGTATCCAAATCCAAGTCAATTTCTTGCAAGATTAATTCACAAAATGACATATGAGTGTGGAATTCACTTAACATGAGGGTATACTTGAACACAATAAATGTCTTAACATCAAAAGCTTTCTTGCAAACTAGTATAACTAGCAATTTTTGGAACGGATGATAAAACATGATTCAATGGTGATATATGGTTTCTTTCCTTGGGTTTTAGGTGTTGATGTCTTGTGTCAAGCAAATGAAATATGAATTAAAGGGAGTAACACCCTCTTTCAAGATCAACTCAACATAGAACAAGATATTAGACACAAATATTGGACATGTAAGTACAAACAACTTCAAACAATGAATGTCTACTACATATGCAATTGGTAGAGCTTTATTTTAAAATGGTAAAAAGACTGGAATCGACAAAGCTATTGGCTTTCCTATCACCTTATAATGCCCATAGTTAGTAATAGAATGTGCCAAAAATTATGATCAAGGGCAAATGATGGCAATTTAAGAGGGGAGATTCTTAGCTAATATTTCTTTGGATATGTTGTCCTCATTTGTAAACTTGGAAAATTTTAAAATTTTTTGTGTCGAATTGGCAAGCATCACTGTGTGTTGAACTCCCCCATCACAACAACCCATTTGAGTGAGTGGTTCTTGTTTGCAAATGTTCTTAACCACCCTCAAAAATCAAAATGGTCATCAAATTGAAGTCATTAATTTACCTTTGTAGCCGCATGTTTCCTACCACTAGTTTGACCCAATTTGACTAAAACATCAAAACAAGAGATTTGTTCAAGTTTAAAGAAAATCATTTCACAAAGACATTTATGACTATGTTGAGCACATGATGAAAAACTTTTAGATCAAAATTCCTTATCATTTAAAATATTTTAAATTTATAAAATTTCACCAAGGAAATTATGGAACAATTAAAATAGAAATTTTGTAAAAGATGGAACAAAAAAAATTAACAAGGAGCTTAATGAAATTATTAAACACAATATCAAGTGAAAATATACTTTATCAGTAAAAAAAAAATGAAATTCATAGCATTTTAGAATTCTTTAAGTCTTATGTTTTCCTTTGTGAAACATTCCTATGTAAATCGAGTATTTATCGACTTTGACTAAAATCTTATAAAGATAAACTTATCTCTTTGGTCGGAACTTTTAAGTGGTTAGCAAAGCTTTTAAAATTTGTTTAGACTGCCGGCATACATTTTGTATTAACAAATCGAGTGTTCATCGGAAGTGAAGGAAGGTTTAAAATCTGTTTAGAGTATGATAAATTTGAACTATGACTATTCTAAATGAACCATAATTTTAGATTGGCAAGATGATTCAACTTTGAATATGAATATGGAGTGACAATTAACATGATTAAGACTTTAGCGAGGAAAAAAAAAAAAAAAAGTAGATGTCTCAATTTTGTTTTGTATTTAATTATTAATTGATAATTTGTAATTATCTTTTAGTTGTCATGAAAGTTGTTAAAGTAATTATGACAACTTGCAAAGTATTTTTTAGTTGTTAAATTAGAAAGAGCGTGAAAAAGGAGAAGTTAAATGTGAGCTTGGAGAAGATAAAAAGGAGTTTTTAATTTGCATGAGCACATTACTAAAAAGTGGATAAATTCACAAGTTAGAAGAGGAAGTTTCTTATTTTTGTAATTTATGCTTAAATGGTTTTAGAAACCATTCATGATTTGTGGTTTCTCTCATGCCTATATATTTAGTGCTTGAGTTGAAGGAAAAACAAGTTAATTTATGAGTTGTTGAAGACGCAAAGTGTTGCAATGATTTAGAGAGAGAAGTTGTACTCGTGTAATTCATTTGAAAGATTAATACAAGTTTTGGATCTCTTTGGGTGTGGAGTTTTCTCCCATGAAGGCTTTTCCACGTAATTCTTGAGTTATATTTTTCATTTATATTGTTATCTATTTTCATCAATGATTTATTGTTATATGTTTTATTTGGATGCATAAAATTATCTACATATTTTCATTGTAAAGTTTTATCTTGATTTTCAACATTTGGTATCAGAGTCAAGTTGGCTTGATTGGAGAAGGGGACACCTTTCTTGGAGTGTTTGATTGGGTTTTTTGCTATAGTGGGAGTGTGTTGTGTTGTGTTGTGTTGTGTTGTGTTTTTTTAATCAGTTTTAGATTCAATTTGATAAGAGATCATGAATAGCTCTTCTCAGTTGGACATTAAAAAGTTAAACGGTACTGGGTATGAGCTTTGGAAGTTAAAGATGGAGGATCTCTTGAAAGAAAGAGATCAATGGATTGCTATTAATAAAAAGAAGAAACTAGATAGTGTGTTAGATGAAGATTGAATTAAATTAGATAAAAAAGCTTGTGGCACTATTCATTTGTGTTTATTTGATTTTGTTATATATTAAATGTGTCTAATGAGACTATTGCATATAAATTATGTAATAGAATATAAGAGACATACCAAACTAAGAGTCTCATAAATAAGTTATTTCTGAAAGAAAGTTATATTCTCTTAAAATGAATAATGGAGGTTCAATTGATGAACACTTGAATTCATTTAATCTAATCTCGAGTCAATTACAGTCAATTAATATAAAGAAAGATTAGGAGAATAATAGCATTTTATTGTCATGTCCACTATTTGAATCTCGGGATAATCTTATTATTGTAATCAATGGCTCATTTTCAGATGATCTAAAGTTGGATGCCCTCGTTACCACTCTAATTTTAAAGGAAATGAGAAGGATTTTAGAGGGTTCTAAAGATGCATTGCACGTATGAGGCAGATCTAAGGAGAAATCTAAGGACAAGAAGAAAGATGAAAAGGACAAGTCTAAGGATTGTTCTAAGTCCAAGAGAAGGTCAAAAACACTTGGTAAGAGTAAATTGAGGTGTTAGAATTGTAGAAAATGGGGGCATCTAAAAAAGGAATGTACGAATAAAAAGAAAAATAATGATGATTACTTATAGATAAATCCTCTAATGATGAATCTATTGATGCTTTATTATTTTTGCTAATATGACTCGTGATGAATCTTGGTTAATAGATTCAAGTCCATCCTACCACATGACTCTTCATAGGGAATGGTTTTCAACATATTCAACTTATGTTGGTGGGGAATTTTTCCTTGAGGATAATAGCACATGAAAAATTGTAGGCTGAGGGGAGGTAAAATTGTTTTTCAGCGATGCAAGGGTTAAAACCCTTAAACATGTATTGCACATCCCCAGTTTAGCTAGAGATTTAATTTATGTATCTAAAATAAATGATTCAGGGGTGCATGTTACTTTTGAAAAGAGTGGTTGCATGTTAATCAAAGGGATTTTGGTTTTAGCTAAGGGTAATAGGTGTGACATCCTTTTTAGACTTGACGCTTCTACTTTTTGTAACTCTGTTAATGTAACTAATAACTATGTATCATGTAAGTTAGCACCACATGATGGGTCATATTGGTGAAAATGGTCTTAAATTGATGGTTTGTTAGATTACTTGGCTGAATTTTTTTTGCGAACATGACATGTATGAAAAGCAACATAGAGTATCATTTAAATTTGGAAGCACTGGGGCTAAACAAGTTTTAAAGGTAATTCGTAATGATGTCTTTGGTCCTATGGATGCACCTTCTACTGGAAAGTCTTGTTACTATGTTTCCTTTATTAATGATTATTCTAGATATTCATGGGTTTACTTTCTCAAGGAAAAATATGCTATTTTTTCTATATTTAAAGGATATAAAACACTTTTTGAGAAACAAACTAATAGAAGAGTAAAGGTTTTAAGAACATAATATGGTGGTGAATTTTACTCTAGGGGCTTTGATGACTATTGTAAGCATGCAAGAATTGTTAGGTAGAAAACAACTCCATATACCCCACAACAAAATGGAGTGGTACAAAGGATGAATAATACTTTAATTGATAAAGCTAGAAGCATGTTGAGTAGTGCAAAGCTTGAACAATGCTTTTGGGTTGAAGTAGTTTAGATTGCTTGTTATTTGGTTAACATGTCACCTACTTCTGCTCTTGTTGATAAAACTCCCTATGAGGCATGGATAGGTAAACAACCATCAGTTTCTCATTTTAGAGTTTTTGGAAGTGAGGCATATGTTCATGTTCCTAAAGAAAAATGCTCTAAGTTTGACTTTAGAGCTAATAAATGTGTTTTTGTGGGTTATGGTGAGAACATTAAAGGTCATAAGCTTTGGGATCCTGTAGCAAAGAAAATGATAAATTTTAAGGATGTAATTTTTAGGGAGCTTAAGGAATTTAAAAATGATGAACAACCTCATGTAAATAAATTGGTGCATTTTTGTATTAAGGTTGAGCCACAAAAAGATACATGTTTAGAACAACCACAAGAAGATGCACATGTAGAACAACATGATGAACATGAAGGTGAAGAAGGATTAGAAGAGAATTATAAAGAGGAACATCTAGAGCATTTGTTACACCTCTAATAAAATCCACTAGACAATGTAAACCTATTAATAGGTGTAAGATGGGGAAAAATAAGCTAGCCTAGATAAAAGTGACAACTGCAACACTTCTAAGCTATTGACCCAATCTAAAACAAGAGAATACAAACAAATAGAGAGATCAAAATGAAAATAAATAAAACAAAGCAATCCCCATTGTAGTTGAATCACTTCTTTTGTCTCTCCTTCTTCTTCTTTTGTAAATATGCCCTCATATTTGGATTGAATTTATGCAAATACTTGCAAATCGTAAGCAAGAAAGTTGGAGATAAGTGGTTGTTAAGGAAAAAATGGGAGATAATGGGCTTCTTTTATAGACAACCATTTGAATGGATGGATGAGATCGATCATTTAGAAAGATTCCAAGATCGACGGTGGAGGATTGATGCACCAAAAGTGGTGGGCTAGGGACGACTATGACGCTGACGACAATGACAAAGACGACTATGGCAAAGATTAATGAGCAAGTGGAGGGAAAAAGGATGAATAAAAAATTGGAAAATAATTAATTCATGAGAAAGGAATATTTGGCCAAGTGGAGGATAAATAATTTATTCAAATTATTTATTTGAGAAAAAGGCAAGTGGGTCATTTAATTAAAATGATTATTCAACCATTTTAATTAAATGGGAGGAAAATGGAAAAGGGACATTAAATAATTAACTTAGAAATTAATTATTTAATGGGGGAAAATGACAAGGGATAGTTAAATAATTTGATAATTATTTCACAATAGAAGAATTAAAAGACCCATGAATAGATAAATAATTAATGATAATTATTTAATTATAGACGAATAGGCAAATAATTAAATAAACAATAATTCATCCAATTATTGGAGAAAGGGATGTTAGCAACACGATTAAATTTATTTAATCAGTCTTAGATGAATTAAAGGTCAACGGTCGAATTAATTAATTTAATTAATAGAAGAACATGATCAAAGATAATTAAATAATTAAAAATTATTTAATTAAAGAGGGAAGAGGACCGAGACCATGGGAAAATGACGCTTGCAGACTAAGACATTTTTCAGTGTCTACAATAGGTATGGATATAGTCCATCTAATTTTTGTTGTGTTTTTGCTTTATCTTGTAATGAAAACGAACCTAGATCTATGAAAGAGGCCTTATCTTTAGATGAATGTGATTCTTGGTTAGAGGCAATGGAAGATGAAATAAAGGCGTTGGACAAATGTCACACATGCGATCTAGTTGAGCTTCCTAAGGGGAGGAAATCCATTGGATGCAAATGGATACTTTTTTTAAAGAAGATGGTAAGTTGGAATGGTACAAGGCTCGATTCATAGCAAAAAGTTTACTCCCAAGTTGAGGGAGTGGATTTTGGTGAGATTTTTTCTCTTATGGCTAAACCAACCTCTATTAGATTCCTTTTATCTATTGTTGTTGCTTTTGATTTAGAAGTAGAGAAAATGGATGTTAAAACATCTTTCTTACATGGGGATCTTGATGAGGAAATATTTATGAAACAACCTAATATTTTTATTGTGAAGGCACAAAAACACTTGGTTTACAAGTTAAAGAGATCTTTGTATAGTTTGAAGCAATCACCAAGACTGTGATATTAAAAATTTGATGCTTTTGAATTGAATTGTGACTATTAGAAGTAAAGAAGATCATTGTGTTTATTTTAAATTACTTGATGATCAACTATTGATCATTATCCTATATGTTGATGTTATGTTATTTATTGGAAATGACAAGGGAATGATCAAGGAACTCAAGAGTCAGTTATCTAGTACATTTGATATGAAAAACTTAGGGGCTGCAAAATATATCTTGGGTATGGAAATCAACAGGGATCGAGCTAACAAAAAAATATGGTTAAATCAAAAGAAGTATGTTAACACTATTTTGCAATGTTTTGACATGCATTATTATAAACCAATTAGTACTCCCTTTCTAGTTGTCACTAGGTTATCCCTAGAACAATATCCTAAAACAAATGATGAACTTGAAGACATGTATAAAGTTACACATGCTAGTGTTGTAGGCAGCCTTATGTATGAGCTATGGTTTGTACACGACTTGATATTTCCCAAGCAGTGGGAGTTCTTAGTAGATTTATGGAAGATCCTGGTAAAGAGAATTGGACTTGTGTGAAAAAGGTTTTCAAATATTTATGTGGGACTTCTAACCATTGCATTTTTTATCATGGATCTTATGATATGAGTAGGGTGATTGATTTATAGGGTTTTGTTGATTCATATTTTGTTGGTGATCTAGATTGTTGAAGGTCCACAAGTGTCTATGTATTTTTTGGAGGAGCAGTAAGTTGGATGAGAAAAAGACAACCTACAGTCATATAGTCCACTACATAAGTAAATTACATGGTTGTGACACATGCTTGTAAGGAGGTAGTGTGGTTAGAGAGATTTCGGTGTAAACAAGAATTAGATGTGATGTAGTCAAAGTGTCATCTGTTTGTCTAAAAACCCAATGTATATTTCAAGATTTTACTTCCTATTTTGATAGGGATGAAAACATAGGGCACAAACATCCCCACTATGCATTGTCGTCCATTGATCGAGACCTTGTCCTTTTAGGGGTAGAATTTGTAAGTCTTAATATTTTTGTATTTGTAATCTATATCTTGCAATTCTATATCAGTTTCTATTAAATTGCAATTTTATCATTCTGGCTCTTAATAGCTTAGCCTTTTATTTAATCAAAATTATTGCAATATTCTCCATTTTGTACTTTGTCACTTGAGCTTGTACTTTGAGGTAATCTAGGGTTATTCTTTCCCTGTATATTCTTCTTTCTCTTAGAGACTTGGGAATAGCAAATCCCCTCCTTTGCATTTTGGTGAACTTGATGTGAACAAAATCATGTCAGATCTTTTTCTTCAAACTTTCAATGCTTTTGATAATGCATTTTCTAAAGAAGATTTTGGTATCTTGGATGATGCCCTAGATGATTTCTTAGAGGCATATCCTTCTATATGTAGATTTGTTGAACAAACTTCTTCATCACAATCGTCTTCTTTGCAATTCAAAGAGTCCATGAATGTAGTTGTAGTATTTTCTTCCCCTCAAAGGCCTAAGAGACCCATCATTTATGTGAATTTGGCTAACCTATCTCCTAAAAGAATTCATTCTATTTGTGGGGTTCCTATCACAGATGACATGCAAGACCTTTACATGAGATTCATGCAATCTAAGGCTCCCTCCTATAGAGTGGTATCCCATACTTACAATACTAGAAGGAATCAACAAAATATAAATCAACCTACTTCTCTACCACCTTCTCAACCAAGTCTCCCTCAAGACCTAAACTTGCAACTAAAACACCTAGTGAGTATGATCTTGTAGAGCAACTTTGTGTTACTCCTACCAAGATCCCACTTTGGGATTTGCTTCAGACTACTCTGGTTTACTAGTGTATGCTTCAAGAATCCTTACAAAATATCCCCTTTCCTTCTTTCACTAGGTTAACATATTTGAATGCGTTGATAGCTCATATTCGTGCAGACTCGCTGAATATTATGTTCTACCTATATGAACTCCCACCTCCGAAAGTAATAAAGCAGGCGAATCCTTTAATGATAGTAATTAACATTAACAATATTGGTATTAGAAGTTCTCTTGTTGACAATGGTTTGACACTCAACATATGTAGCATCAACTTGTTACTTAAAATTAAAATTGATTCATCTTCTCTTGTTGCTTCTTTATACATATGTGGATTCGATAATGTTGATCGACAAGCCTTATGCACGATAATCTTGTCTTTGAGGTTGGGAATCGTTATTGTACCCATCTTGGTCTATGTTATGCTAGGACCTTTACCTTACAACATTCTTTTGGGAAGACCCTGGATTCATTCTTTGAGGGAAACCACTTCTATTTTGCATTTTTCTATAAAATTTGTTGCTAATAATGAAGTAATCACAATCAAGGGTGACCCTGATGATATACATGTTATCACATAATATTGTGCCCTTGCTAAGTTGTAGAACTTAGCTTATTGGTGAAACATGGGGACTTTTCCAAGCTTTGGGTCACCTAAATAGAAAAGAACCTCCAAAGAGGACTGGTTCCCTTTCCCTACATTGGACCACTGCCCTACTTTACCCTTTTAGATGATCAAATTTTATTGTTTCAAGCTTGCTATTACGAGAGGTTTTGGAGGACTTTCTATACATCATTCCATATAACATCTTTATATGATTTAAAATATGACATTCCAATAATGGAGACAATACTAGGATGATCCCCAAAGAACCAAAATGAAGGAATCTAAAAAGGAATTTGACAACTTAGACAATCCCTACAAAATGTTACTCATCATTTCATAAATGTAGTGGCTTTATAAAGCAACAAACTCAACCAACATATGCAATAGAAGATAAGGGAAACTTCAAAATCAATAGACCTAGCTTATACTTCTCTTCCCATGTAGCTATCTATGCTCCTTTAATTTGCAACGTGGGTTTTTCCCATGAACCCTTCCACGCCTGATTTTTCTCAACCTCCATTGACTGCAATGTGCCTTCAAGCTTCTGCAACGTGGTGCATAGGGCAACAACAGGGTGTCGCTTCTGCGTAATGTATGAAGTTCTCCTTCAATGTAATGAATAAAAAACCATAAAATTTCTCTTCATATGTGGCTATGGAACAAAACCAAGCTTTCTCCTTACTTTGGTGGTTAAACACTTGGTTATTTTTCCTTTACTCCAAACCTTCCAAGCCCATTTTCAAGTTTACTTTTTCCTTTTTTTGATCTTTAAAGAAAAAACTCTTTTGTGTGTATTAAGACTCACCATAAATATTACTTGCACTCTATATTATAAGTCTTATGACAAAAATACTTATAATGAAAGCCTTATAATGATGGCGGAAGTGAGGATGAGGGTGACCCAGATGTCTTCTTTGGGTGTCACTCCTCTTTGCTTGGCTCTATCTATGGGTTGGTGTGTTGTAGTGCTGGATGTGGAGCTGGGAGTGGAGTGTGGTGTGTGGGAAAGAGTTCTCCTGGTGCGAGGTTTTCTAATCCATCTGCTACAGGCGATGAAGTCTCTGTTGTAGATGTTGTCACTGTTGGAGGTTGGCGGGTGGCTATTTGCTAGCTTCTCCTTCTACTGGAAGTCTATGCTTTGGGCTAGGTCCTTTTCATTGTTAGCGCTGAGGATGGTGAGGGTGTTCTGGTTGTTGGAGGTTTTTGGGTGGTTGTTGGCTCTTCTTTTGAATTTCTTCCTATTTGGGGTCCCTTGTTCCTCTAGGGGGTTGGTCGTTCTCGTTCACTCTGAGACTGGGATTCTACCTTTGTTGGTCTATTGGCCTGTGGTTCTTGTTGTTGATGTGCTCTCTATAGCCCTGATCTCCTTGGCTGGTTTGTTGTTGTGGCCTTGTTTTCTTAGACTGAGTTTCTTTTGGCCCTCTTTTGCTAAGGATGTTGGTTTTCCTCTTGTTCCCTAGGTGGCTATTGCTGGGGTTTGTGGTCTTCTCTTTGGTTGAGCTACTATTGGCTCAGTTGTGTTGACCTTTTGTGAAGGCTCAAAAGTGGGTGAGCGATTGGCTTGTTGTTGGGTTTTTTTCCATAGAAACCTAGATAAGTTCTTATGTGTATATTCTAAAGTTGGACCATTGGTTTGTATTTGTGATTCTTTTCCCTATCCACAATTTATTTCTGGTGTAGTGTATACCAAAGGATGCTACAAATGTGTGTTTGACAACTGTGTTCGCTTTCTCCTCTAGTCCTATGGAGGGGGACCTCCTTCTGATGCTCTTATTGAGGTGGGAAAATCTCCTATGGAGGTGGAGGTGGAGGGTGTTGGTGATTTCTGGATGCGGTGGTCTTGCTTCTTGTAGCATCCTCTCCGATAGAGGGGAGCTCAATCCTTTTGAGGTGGTCTTGGAGTTGGTTTCCTGTACCCAAAGGGCTTTGAAGGAGTTGTTGTTGTTGGAGTTGTCCATGGTTGATTTGGGCTCTTGGTTGGTGTTCTACACCATTAATATGGTTATCTATCTTGGCTCTTTGGTGTCTTCCAAGAGCTACTAGTTTGTTGATGCTTGGTTGATGCAAGTGTTTTATGGGTTTCTGATCCCGAGAAAAATCAGGTGGTTAATGTTTTTTTTGATTAGGGGACTGATGGTGTCTTACACCATTATGTAGATTATCTTTCTTGGCCCAGGGGTGTCTTCTATGAGTGGCGGGTTTGCTGATGCCTGGTAGATGTTGGAAGGATCTATGATTATCTAAAAGGGTTTCTGGTAGCGGTTAAAACCAGGTTGTTTAAGGGTCTCAAAACCTTAATTGTTTGTATGATGTAGCGTGTGTAGTCATGTGTTATCTTTAGTGGTTTTCGTGGGGCTATTGTTTCTTCATGATGTATTTTAAATGCAACTTGTTTACC
The DNA here is from genome assembly GCA_007258455.2 of Sequoia sempervirens. Lineage (NCBI taxonomy): Eukaryota > Viridiplantae > Streptophyta > Pinopsida > Cupressales > Cupressaceae > Sequoia > Sequoia sempervirens. The sequence goes on along the minus strand of VDFB02056351.1, from coordinate 1,244,017 downwards.
TTTGTTATGGGTTCTGTGCCTAATCAAAACCTATATTATACCCTTAATCAAAACATAAGGAGTTTGCAACATTCTTGGCAACCACTTAGAGATGTTTTCCTACTAAACATGATGACCAACTGCCTTATGCATTCCATTTGGAACAAGAGTCATGAAAGAACTGAAAATGAGACCATGCATACTATTACAACATACCTAAAAAGAATTTGACACCTTCAAACCTACCTAAACCAACCTAAGAAGACTCAAAACAGACTGAAACCAACTAATCAACTGTGTATCAACACTTGGAGAAAAAAAAACTCTAAAACCTACATGCAACAACACTTATTGAATCAAAGAACCTAATCCTAATAGGTACAAAAGATTAACCATACCTCAAAAAAAAAGTTTGAGGTGTATCCCATTGAAAGGGATAGGAATTATCTCTCCATCCATCTTAGATAGCTGAAAGGAATTGTGCTATTTGCACTCTACAATGATGAAAGGACCACTCCACATGGCATCAAAATTTGTGTGTTTCCTGGGCCTGTTCTTAAGTTCATCCCATTTGAGAACTACATCTCCTTCCTTGAACACCCTTGGTGTTTCCTTCTTGTCAAAATATTTCTTTACTTGGATTTGGTGGAATTCCATGGTTTTCATAGCCTTGTTTCTTGCTTCTTTAAGCTCCAATAGTTATGCATATCCAACTTCCATGGGGTTTTCTTCTTCAAACATCTCAAGCTGAGACTATGTCAAGTGTTGGGAGTTCAATGGACAAAGATAACCTTTCTTCTTTCCCATAGACCAACACATATGGAGAGTTACCAATGGACCTTTTAGGTGTGATTCTATCCACACATAAGGAATATTTTAACTTGGTATGCCAAGTTCTTTGGTTATCTTCCATGGTTCTGTTAATAATATTGATCAAATTCTTGTTAATAGAATCAACCAAACCATTTCCTTGAGGGTAATAATTTGATGAATTACTCAAGAATATACCTTATTTTATAGCCCACTCACTAATCCTTGTACTAATGAATGCCAAAACATTGTCTAAAATAATGGAGCTGGGAACTCCAAACCTTGTTACCAGCTCCTCATAGAAGTTCAAAACAACACTTTCAGTTGCTTCTTTAAGGGCTATAGCCTTCGTCCACCTTGTGAAATAATCAGTAGCAGTCAAAATCCACTTGTCACCAGCACTAGATGGAGGATGTATGGACTCAATGAAGTCAATGCCCCACTTTATAAAGGGTTGTTCAACCTGTATGGGTTGCAAAGGAAGAGCTGGAAGTCTTTCTTTTCCTACAAAAAATGCACATTTGACACATTTTCTTGCCCATGCATGGGCATATTTGAAGAGACTTGGCCAATAGTACCCAACCCTCATAATTTTCCACGTTTTAGTCCTTGGAGCAAAGTGACCACTAGTTGTTCCATCATGAAACACATGGAGTACCTTGTCAACTTGGTCAGTATCTATGCATCTCAATAAAACTCCATTATGATCCTTTCTAAAAAGCACATCATTGACGAGTACAAATGGAATGGAATGCAATCTAAAATACCTTATTTTTTCTTTTTCCAAGCCAATTGGACACTCTCCAGTTTAAAGAAAATGCACCATTTCTTGTATCCAACTAGTACCCAATGATGGTGCAATAGTTTGTGGCTCATTATTTGTCATGAAGACAACTTCTTTTTGAGTTTCATCATTTTCTAACCCAAAGCTTGTTGTTCACATAGTCCCTTACCTCTTACTAGTTTTGTAACTTTGATTTCCACATTGTATTCCATCACCTTGGTGATCCACCCAACCCTTTTATCACTCAAATCTTTACTCAACAAGAAATCTTTAATGTTTGGGTGAGCAACCATCAATTGAATTTTTTTATTGGAAACCAAATGACAATTTTTTTTGAGACTTATAATCACAACAAGCACATGCTTATCAACAAAATAATATATTTTCTCATAACCTTCTAAGCCTTGACTAAAAAATTCTATTGGCTACTCTAAACCATCTCCATTTTTTTGTACTAACATAGCAGAGATAGTATCTATGCTACCAAAAGCATAAAGGATGAAAGTTTTGGAAAAGTTAGGATTTACCAATGTAGGTGATGTTGTTAATGCTTCTTTCATGGCCTCAAATTTGTCTTTTCCTTCTCTTTTCCATCTGAAACTCACATTATTCTTCAATATTGTAGTTAAAGGTCTCAAAAGATTGGCTACATTAGGTATAAACCTTCTCACAAGATTGCTTCTACCAATGAAACTTTTCAGCTCCTTATGACTAGGCAAAGGTAGAGCAAGAATGACACTTACCCTTTCTGGATCAATGGTTATTCCATGTTTTGAGACCACATGTCCAAGGAGTTTACCTTCATGGATAGAAAAGATGCACTTTTGGGGGTTAAGGGATATGCCATATTCCCTACACCTGTCAAACACTTTCCTTAAATGAGAGATATGTTCATCAATATTTTTTGAAAAAAAGATGTAATCAAGATAAATTGACACCAACTTGTAAATTAAACCTTGGAATTCCACGTCCATTTCCCTTTGGAAAGTTGCACCAACATTGGACAAACCAAAGGGAATTCTCTTGTAATCCATTGTTCCCCACTTCATGGTGAATGTTGTTTTATACAAATCTTCCTCTTTCACTAGCACTTGGTTATACCTAGAATATCCATCAAGTAGAGAAAACCTCTCTGAACCCGCAACAACTTTTAGAATTTTTTCCATGGAGGGAATTAGGCAATGGTATTTGAGTGAGGCCCTATTCAAATCTCTAAAGTCCACACAAATTCTTATTTCCCCAATTTTCTTCCTAATAGGAACAAGGTTGGAAACCCATGAAGTGTGTTTGATTGGGAAAAAAGATAGTACCCTCAATCAACTTATTCAGTTCCTTTCTCATGAGTGGCTCAAGCTTGGGGTTCAAAGGCCTTTGTTTTGTCTTAGTGGCCTTGCATTTGGCTCAAGTTCAATGGTGTGTTGGGAAATCTTGGGGTCAAATCCTTTCAAACCAGAATATTCCCAAGAACATATATCATGGAACTCTTGACAAAGTGAAACAAAAGCTTCTCTATCCTCTTGAGAACAAATCTTACCAATCTTAAGAAGCTTACCTTTGAAAATTTCCACCTCTTCATAATGTTCTTCCTTGATATGCATGCTGGTTTTTCCCTTTTTAAGCTGATCATCTGAACTGAAAATAGACTCTGAGGTGACCAAACCCTTTGGTAACTTTTTTGTTTTTAGTTGAATAATCTGATCACCATATTGTTGTTGCAGTTTTTCTTGATTTCCAATTGAAAACTTAACTTCCTCAAGAAAAAAACTAAGCACATGTTAACCACTTTCAAAGACTTGCCAATGGACATTATTTTAAGGAATAGATGGCCTTACTACTACCTTAACATACTACTATACCTTATCCCTTTTAATGTCATTTGGAATATCAAATTGGGCACCTATGGCAGCTAACCTATCATGCTTGTTTTTACTTCTAGGTACAAACAACAGATTAAAAAGCATCAAATTCCTCTATCATACTCCATACCCTATGCTTATAAGACTTAAGCACATCATTTTTGGTCACATGCAAATTTCTTACCTGGTTTACAATCAAATCACTATCACCAAACACTTGTAGACAACTTATTTTTCTCTTCCTTGCCCATTCCAAACCTTGTAGAAGACCTTCATACTCAGTTGTATTATTAGTACAGCTAAAAGAAAAATCAAAAGATGAATAATACTTTTCACCTTGTGGAGATATGAGCATAGCACCCCCACCAACCCCATGTCTACTTCTTGAACCATCTATTTTTTTTTCCAAACTTCATTTTACTGTTGTTTATGTTGTTGTTCATCCTTATTTTCAAGGTTAGGAATGAAAGAATCTTGGTCATGAATCATGTTCACACCTAAGCCTACCTCTTCAAGATTTTTGTTTGGAGCAACTTCAATGCTTCCAGCTTCCCATTCATCCAAAAGAATGTTTGGAATACTCTTAGTTTGGGTGTTTGGCTCTTGGATAGAAATATGCTCATCATGGTCAAAACTAGCACAATGAACATTGACAATACAAGATACATATGGCTCTACGTGATCTTTTGCTATTGACTTAGCTTTAGTAGTCACTTTGGTTCCATATCTTGTCCTAAAAAACATATGTGACCAATCTGAAGATATATGGCCACCTATTTTAGCCGTGAAATCCCTTGAAAGACAGAGAGAAAAGTAAGGTGGCAAGTTAATCACATAAACATCTTGTGGAATGGAAAATTTGGGACATGCATGAAAGGTAAGATTCAAAATTTTAATAACTCCTATAGTATTGGCAGTTGTTCCATCAAGTTGAAATACCTCTTTTTCAATAGATTGATATCCCAAACCCAACCTATCTGCAATTTGTTTAGGCATGACGAAACTACTAACCCTTGAATCAATAATGCAATTATGAACAAGGCTATTGCCTATGATCAATGACACATAGAAAGTTGGTGGTTTGACTTCTTTTCTTGGCTGTCCACCTTTGTTTTGGGGTATATTGGTAAGTATTGCCTTGTATTGTTTAGTAGGATGCTCACTTGGCACACTCAAACCTGATAAAGTAGATTGCAACAAATCCCTTTGCCCTGGGATAGACAAAGAGTCCCACATAGACATGGTAACATTTTATTTCTTCATGTGCTAAAGAATATTAAAAGGAGAAATGTTTACCTTTTGGTGAACCTTCATAATAGTAATATCTCCTTGCAAATGTGTTGGTTGGGACTGATTCCCAAGTTGTTCTTTGGCAGTTCCTTGCTGATTTCTTTGAAGTACATGTGGTACATGAGATATAGATGGATCAACAACCAATTTTTCCACTCTAGGAGCTTGATAACCTCTCCTTTCCAATTTAGAAGTGTAGTGTCACTTGGAGGAGGTTCTTGCTGCTATGAAGGTGTTTCATTAGGTGTATTTGGCTGCAAACTAGATACATCTTGTACCATTAAGGCTTGATTAATCACTCCATTTGAACAAGTGGATTGGTTGTGGGGCTGATTACAAGGGAAACACCACTCATAATCTTGAACAAGATTATTTTGGTCAGGAACTAACACTGTAGATGAGCTTGGCACATTTGGATTATATGACTGAAAAGGCCTTGGGTTAAGAACTTGTTTTGGGCCTTGATAATTTGCTTGATAAGGCAACCTATTTTTTTTGAATTGGTTGGCCTTGTGCTTGGTTTTGGGGTTCGTAAGGCCTGTAGCTTTGAAATTGTTGTTGTTTTAGGCTAACCAACTCATTCCCAAATGATTGAAGGATTCCTTTTATCTCTTGCAACTTAGAAGATTGGGATGAGACAAATTTATCTTGAGTAGGAGTAGTTGGTATTTCGGTTTCAACTCAAAATTATCACTAGTTACCTCATTTACCCATACTTCTCCCAAATTTGAATGATTGTATTCTTCCATTTTAACATTAATATAGATTCTAACATCCTCAATATGCAATAAACCAAAAGGAATATTCGAGAATGCTCCTTCTAGATCCATCACCTTGGATTTATTAGGGTGTTTCTTAAACTTGGGTTGAGGTCGGTCCACAAATTTAACTAATTGAGGTGTAAAAATTTTTGAAATACTTTTGAAACTAGGGAAAAGCAAGAAACTATAAATACCTTTGAATCCTTGTCAATTATGGTTCTGTGTGACACTTTGAAAACACTTTGCTTCATTGTTTCTCTTCACTCTTTGAGTACACAATCACAAATGAACTTTTCATATGTGAGATCACTCATAAACATATTTTAAATGACCTAAAATACATTAAATTCATTAATTTGAAGTTAGGTCAAAATTTTGGTAACCCTAACTACATCATTACAAGAACCTTAGATCTCTCCACAAATTTTTTGTATCAAGATATTTTTTACCGATGATTTCACCAATAGGTCAAGCATGCAAACCTACACCTTGTATCAATGTGCTAAAGGAATTAGCACCATATCTTTGGTAGGGGCTTAAATATTTTCTAGTAAAAAATCCCTTTGAGCGAAAGCTCTTCATCTAGTTTCTAGAGGAAACATTTGCACCAGGGGCTGGCACAGATTCACTTTTCTTTTCATTCCCATATTTCTTCTTCCAAATCTTATTCATTTCTTTCTTCATCTTAGTTGGACCCACATTCTTTACCGAATTATCCTTCTTTTTTGAAATAGAGGGTTTCACATTCTTCCTTCTATAAAATTTTTCTATGTGTCTTGGTTTGTTGCATTTATAACAAGTGACACCTTTCTGAACAAGCTCACTTCTAGCCTTTCTAGATCTAAATTCATTAGCCTTATGCCCAAATCCATTGCATGTATAATAGTAGCCATTGAAAGATTGAAACCTCATGCCATTATTGTAACCAATAATCATTTGATTTCTACATTCACTAGCCATGACCAAATTTCTTGCATGTATAGCACTGGCCGGGAAATGATTGATCATTTTTATTCATTCTACTTCTACATTATATAGCATTATATCCAATTTTTTTGAAGGAATAAAAATAACCATTGAAGGATAAATACCTTTGTGCATTTGGTTGTCTGATAGGAGGCATTTTGAAATCTTTCTTCTAGTTGTGGACCTGTTTGAAATTTCTCTTCTTGTAATTCTTTTTCTTAGCATTTTTTTGGGTTTGATCTATCTTTGAACTTTCTCCTTTCTCAAGCACTAGTCCTTCTTTGTCCTTAGAATCCTTCTGTCCAACAATCATCTCATCAAGTAGTGTGGAGCTCTTCTTGAATATAACTTCTTGAATCCTTGCTTTCTCCAGATCTAATCTCACAGTTACAATCTCTTGTTCAAGCTTTGAATAAATTATTTAGATTTATCTTTTGATTTGGCATTCAGAAAACCTTCAACTCTTTTTCCTTCTTCAACTTGCACTTTTAGATTGGTGATAGTCTCATTTGATTACTTGAGCTGCTCATTCATTTCTTTGAGTTTTTTTGTAGCTTTCTTGAGTTTCTCTGTCAACTTCATAGTAAATTCATAGCTTTCTCCACATCAGGTTCACCAAAATGAACCGTTGATTTTTGGTTCCTATGGACTTCTCTTGTTCTTCTAGGGTTTTTCACCTAAAAGGAGAGAGATAGGGCCCAAAAATGCTAAGGGTTCATTCAAATTATGTTATGTATGATTTTTTCTAAGTTAAATGAAGTTAAATAAATGCAATTAAGTGATTTAGATGAATTTTTATGAATGCAAAATCAAGATTTAAACTATGTTTGAAAACACGCTTTGATATGCAAACAATGAACTAAATGATGAAATAATGTAAAACATAAAGAAACAGGATGAAACAGAGTGCACCTGGGCAAGGTTTGATGATTTTGGAATGTTGTGAATGCTGATTGAAATCAATAAAATTTCAAAGTGGGACTCATTTGCCTAGGGAAGAAAGTTAGTCCTCCTACTGGTGAAAAAGTGTTAGAAACTGGTTTTTGACTGTCGGGATTCAAAATCTGACAAAATTCAGATTTTCAATCCTAAGGTGGGACTCATTCACCACTAGGGGAAAATCAGTCCTCTCCCAAAATTCTAAAAAATCAAGAGACAACTCTGTAACACCAGATCTGGAAATCTCTGCTTTTTGGGTTGCTGAAGTCAGTTCTGTGGGAAACAGACAAAAAACCTTCTCCAAGCTTGAAATATACTTGATTTGACTTGAAGCACCTAGTTGATTTGTTCTCCACTTTTCAACACCAAAAATATTGTTAAATCTGCACACAAAAGGTCTGCAAACACACATGCAAAGGGGAAAAATGGTTGAGGGTTAGCAAATAGGGATTTTCCTTGGTCAAACCCCACTTTGGTAATCAAAGCCTTAATAAAATAATGAAATGCAAGAGAAATATAAACTAATAACATGCAAATGCTATCAAATTACCAAACCCTTGATGAAGCAAGTCTGAAGTAATGTCAATGGATGCTCCAAAGTGCTTGAATAATGCTTGATGAGATGTTGTAAGATGCTTGAATGCTTGAATATGATGTGTGAATGTTGGAGAATTGTTGGGGGTTTAAAATGAGGTGAAAATCACTTATTTATACCATCTTGTGCCTTAGTTACCTTTTCATACCTCATCACAGGCCGAAATCAAGTGTTTTTAAATAAAACTCAAAAGGAAATTTTAAAAATTTTGAATTTGGAGCCAAGGGGGACTCATTCACCACCCATGGCGAATGGGTCCCACCTAGGACCTGAAAATGGGTATTGGGATTTAAGTTGCATTTAATGTTATTTGTCGGGTTTACATTCAAAAATACACTTAATTAAGCCTTATAAGGGTATAAACGGGATGAATAAAGCATAAGAAAGGTGTAAATAGTGAAGATGTACCTAGAAGAGTGAAAAATTGTTACAAGACTTTACAACACTTCAAAATAGGACTTGTTTAGTGATAAAAAGGTGATTTTTAGGTAAATTGTAATGAATAGAGTCTAGAAGAATGTAGAAATGTCTTACAAAACTTCACAACACCTTCACAAGACATCATCATTTGAATTTTAGTACCTAAATATGCATGTTCAAGCCATGCTACAACATAAAATCAGAGCAAAATATATCAAATACCATGAAACATGACCGAAAAGTCCATGAAAATGACAAGGGGCCATTTTTCTATAGCACAATCACTAAGAACCTTTTTTAGATCTCTGTTCTTAGCTTTTGCTTTATCAAAATCTTCAAGAGCTAACTTGAGTTCACCTTCCATGTCAACTTCACAATATTCTTCAATAAACCCCTCAAGGATTATCTCTTCCAGGAGAATAGTATACTTTCTTGTAGACATTGGTTGTATGAGCCTTTTTGTCAGGATATCGGGTGGTTTGTCATTGAATGGTACACTCTACATCACATTGGCATCCTTAGCATTTGCAGTGCATCATCGGATCTACACCCTCGTCTCTAGTTGCTTTCATAATGCTGCCAAATACATCTGTATGCATCATCTTTTTACACACTATGCATTAGCATCACATCACAGTCTTGGTCGATTGGATCAACATCATTTGTGTAGAGTACAAGCTCCTTTCTGCAAATCTACGTCACCATCCATTGTCAAATCAGTGGTACCACTAGTGGATTGTATTGGTCAAGTTTTGGGTCGGTATGGTTCTGTCAGTGCATATATGATTTCACAGATTTTATATTAAAATTTTCTTATTAAAACATTGTATGTTTAAGCCGACATTGTTTTGGTTTAGTTGGTAGTTGGTGTCTGGGCTATATAATATTTTTTTATTTTTTCCCTCTTTTAGCCATTGGTCATATGACCGACCTGGAGCTGGTCGGCGGGTGCTTCATTCTTGTGCCAAATTAGCATTGACTATGCTATGTATTTGCCCCCATATGCCCTAAAATAGGGATTTTTTTCATTTTTTCATAACTTTCTCATACGAAGGCCATTTTTCAGAAATGAAATATTGTCAGAAAGCTGGTAATCTAAATTTTGTAGTCGTACAACTATTTTGCAAAAATTTTATAGTTTTGTGCCTCTTTTTCCAGGTTGAATCCAGATCTTCCATTTTCACCTCCAAGCTCATATCTTTGTGCTCCTATCTCTGTTTTTCACAAAATTTGTGGCATCAGGAAGGTATTCAAGAGCACTTCAGTTGTATTCACGCAATTTTTGCATATTTGTTTCCATATTTTCATATTTTTAGTTTGAAGATGATTTGGTAGTTTGGGATACATTGTTGTAAATTTGCAAAAAAGTGTAATTTTGTTTGGGACAAAGGGGTTGATTGCTTGTATTGTGAAGGAAAATCTTTGTTCCTCTATTGTAATATCTAATTGTATCATGGATTTTCCAAAATTTTTACTTTTAACTCCATATAACTATCATGAGTGGAGATCACAAATTGAGTTATTATTGTTAAAATTAACATTGCTAAGGATCACATTTGGTTAAGACCCAAAACCCGCAGGAGCTAAAGAGAGAAGAAAATGGCTTGATAGAAGGGATGAAGCTCTTAGTTCTCTTCTTTTGTCCATTTCTCTAGATCTTAGATATCATGTTGCATCTTGCACACATCCTAAACAAGTTTGGAATAATTTAGAGAGTCTCTTTGGTAAGCTAGATAAGATGAGGAAATTTAAGTTGGAGAATGAACTAATGGGTCTTAATCCTTCAGATTTTGACAATATCCAAGACTTGTTCTCTAAGCTCAATTCTCTAAGATTATAGTTATCTAATTATGAGGTCACTAAAGAGGATGAAAAATTGATTCTCTCTATTCTTGCTAAGCTTGGTGCTGATTATTGTGTGTTTGTTTCTACATTCTATGCTACTATGGATGCCCTTGGTCATGCATACAAAATTCCTTCTCTTCATGAATTTGTAGCTCAGCTCATAAGGGAACAAGCAAAGTTGGTACACATGGGCACATTTAAGTCTTCTACATCTCATGCTCTCCTTGCAAAGGATACAAAGGGTTCAAGTGGAAAAGGTAAGAAGCAAAATAAGGCTCTCAAGTCAAATGAGCAAGGTAAAGATTCTCCTTCACATAATACTCTTGAGTCTACACCCTCTTCAAAAGGGGAATCATCTAAAAATAAGTTAAAATGTGCATATTGCAAAAGGATAGGACATGATGAGCATAGATGTTATAATAAGAAAACTAATGAACTCACACACCTTCTTCAAAAGAATAACATTCAGCTGCCCTCATCAGTGTCTTCTACTTCTTCTTTAGCATCACAATCAACAACACCCTCATCTCATCTCAGTTAGAGAATACAACATCTACTTTTGGGCTACATAAAATCAAAAGACAAGAAATCTTGGCCTCTGCAAGTCCTAAATCACATAGATGGCTTCTTGATTCAGGAGCATATCATCATATGGCATCTTCTATGGATATGTTATCTTCTTTTGAGCCTTATAATTTACCTCATATATTGATGGGTAACAATCCATATATGAAGGTAAGTGGGAAGGATTCTATTGACATGGGGGAGGGTACACTCAATGATGTACTTTGTGTTCCTTCCTTGTCCACTAATCTCCTTTCTATTTATCTAATTACTCATGGGGGTCAAGGTAAAATAGTTGAGTTCACCCCAAATAGGGTGTACATAAGGGACTTGGAGACTAGGGATATTGTTGCTATGAGGATGGTTGATCATTTATCTCGTGTGTATTCATTTTCACATTTTGATTCATAAGGTGATAATGTTCCTTTGACTGCATAGATTTTCAAATCTTGCTTTGTGGGATGAGTATTTGATAGGTATCTCTAACTTGTTCATGGAGTCTCATACTACAGATTTGGAGGACACACTTGAGGGGATTTCTCTCCTATTTGATGACAATTTTAGCACAACTGTTATACCATCTACTTTGTATTTGGAGATTGACATTCATGAGTCTCCTCCTTCACTTGATTTGTCATGTTTCTTGGTTAAGTTTGACCATGATTATGTTGTGGCTCATTCAAGCTTGGAGACTTCTACTCAATTTTTAGAGGCATACATGTTGAGCATTCATTCTTCCTCCTTTTAGTTGGACATGAAGTGGCTTCTTCATCAACTTATGGATTTGTTTCTTCCTAAGGGGAGATGTGTTGCTTGTAGATATTGGATCATCTTTTGTTTTGAGGCATTCTTCATCAACATTGGAGCTTCTTCATTATGAGGGGGATATCTTATCTCTCTTTTACCTTCTTATGGGGGGGATATCTTATCTCTATTTTACCCTCTTATGGGGGGGACATTGATTGTAAATTCATGATGGATGTAGTCCTTGTGGGGTATAATTGATTCCTCCATACATCATGTTTTTTTTTTTTTTTCTCTCTTTTGGAGAGGAGTTTTGTCACATTGGGATTTCTCCTTTTCTCTGGTTGTGGGAGATTGCATTGTATTTCATTTTCATTTGCATTGTAAATCGGTACCTAACATGGCCTAGTAGTCGAGACCCATCCTCATAGTCTTTGCATAGTTTTCATAATAATATTTTCCCTAAGTTGCACTTAAGGGGAGGTGTTGGTGTGAATAAATTTCTTGCACCTAGCTAATTCACTCACTAGGTAATTAGGGGACATATTCACATGTTAAGTTTACTTAGGATATAAGATTCTTTCTAGAAGTCTTAGTTGGCTTTTCTAGAAATTATCTTACCTAGCTAGTATTGTTTGATTCCTAGGTGATTTGTTTGTTAGTTGTCTCATGTAATAGGATTGAGACACTTTTCATGATCTTGTCTAATCCTATCTCTCAACCTTTCCTATATAAGGAAGGCATCTCATGTACATTTTCATTTAATCAATTGAAACTTATTCAAGCATATTCAACCATCAATTCAATCTTGCATTATAAAGCAAACTTTCTTGCCATTCTCTCTCTTGTGGAAGTGGTTTTTGTCTAGAAACTATTCCTGGGGGTGTTAGGGAGTCACCATTTACTCCCACACCTCCAAGAACTACCTCAATGATCAAGCCAATTGAAGGGACCAAGCTTTGATACCAATTTTTGAACACTCAAAATATTGAGAGGGGGGTGAATTACCATTCACTAAAATTCATTGACTTCATCAACTTAAATATCCATTCAATTCATCACATTAAACTTGCAGTAATACAAAGGAAAATAGAAAGCATGCATCACATCAAAGAACACAAGAACACCAAATTTTATGTGGAAAACCCAAAAAGGGAAAAACCACAATGAGGATTAGATCACAATATAATATAATCGATCATAAAATATTATAAAATGACTCACTACTAGGTGGAATAATTGTTTGGAGAACTCACTGTCCAGAGAATAAAATAAATGGTTCACTACCATGATAGATAAGAGGGTGGCTCACTGCTAGCATTTGAACTGATATAGTGCATCTACAGTATGTTGAATATAGTTCCAATTAAGCTTTGTAAATTGATTTGACACACTTCATGCTTCTTCACTTATCAACCTCTTTGCACTCTTCTCTACTCTAGATCTCACACACACAATTATTTTACATCACACATCTCATACCACACTTTGCACAAGGAATTAACCTTGTATATATACTGCTTCTAATACAAACATAAATTAGGTCAACCTAATTGATGTACCATGCATCCTCATAAATTTTTAGTTGAAAACATCAACACACACACAAACCTAAAACATATACATAATCAAAATAGGTTGAAATGACCTATATTTACTCTCATAAGTCCAATCCATGCATCATTTAATTTTGTATGACCTCGAAACCCTTAGGTCAACACCACTGGTGAAGCAAAAATGAAATGAACCAACTGTTCATTCACAACCTGACACATGAACCTCCAAAATTCTTGCTAATTGGACCACACATACTTCTCACACCTATAAATATTCCCTCAAAACCATATAAAAAAATGTTCACTCGTAGTGGAATGTAGAGCATTCCAATTAGGTACTCTATCACTGTAACTTTACCATATCCAAAGCGATACTCTGTCAACTTTAACTTCGACTGCAAAGGACATAAAGATATGAAACATTTGATTTAGAATCCTCCAAAAAACACTAAAATTACCTCATAACCACATAACTATATTCTTCATGGCAGAACAATGCAACCCACAAAATAAGTTCTTTGAACACTAAAAACTACATTTCAGACTTAGGAAAATATCCACCACATCTGGTCTGCACTAGACTAACACATGCGCATCTATATAATGGATTGACATCATTGAAAACACTGCATTCAATCATGCTTATTAGACATTAGCTATATAGGTACACATCAATGTTGACATCACTACAATGTTGACATCAATGACAACACCATAGTAACACCATTTTCCATACATCCACCAATATTCCAATAAGTAGCTATAGATTGTTGCAAGTATGAGAAATTGGTGTTGTCATTGATGTCAACAAGCCTATGTTCTCATTGGTGTCAATTGTATGAGATGAGAGGAAACTAATAGTGAGGGAGATTATTGAGAATGATTAGTTGGTGTTGTTTGTGCTTTGATTAGTTGTATTATGTTGTCATTAGTAAAGTTACTAGTATCAACCTCTAGTGTTGCTGTGATAAGATTTTGTGATCTATGGTTGAGTTGCTATTGGTTCAATTCTATTGAGGAGGTTTTGAAGATGATGATAATGTGTCTCTGGTGCTTGGTTTCCAAGTGCTTTTGAGAAAATTTGATAAAAAGAGGAAACAATGTGTTGTAATGGTGTTCTAGGTTACACAATTATGTTCTTATGTTGCTCTACATTTCTTCGAGGTTGAAGATCTACTTGTGAATTTTAGATATGTTGGTGAGAGATGTTTAAAGGTGTTATATTCAGAGAATCTCTGTACCCACATCAATCGGGAACTAAACTATAGTTGAGGATCTAAACATCTGGAGCTGTAATTCAAAGTTTAGTAAGTCTTTAGGCTATGAACAATGATTCGAGACTGCTTGCAACAACAAGGGCAGATGCGCTTTCCGATAGTAGCCTAGACTAGGCTAGAATGGGAAAGGGGACAATCAATAGTAGGGTAGGATAGGGCGTTCAATAGGGTGGGGTGGGGTAGGAGGTAGTTGACTGCTCACATAGCTCCAGCCGTGCCATCAACTTCGGATCCAAACCCAAGCAAGGATCTTATTTCTAGGCTTATATTATTTTAAGGTTGTGGGGCTGGGTTGGAAATGATATTCATGTTGATGCTCATTCCATTTCCCCATCGGTAGAGCTATTGAAATGTAGGGAAAACCAATCTTTCCTTTCCATACCAAACTGACAAATAGAGCTTTTAGATTGGCAGATTAGAAAGCATTTCAGATTGGCTTCAATCCCACCGACAACTGAATCCTTCACTGCTAGAGGACAATAAAACCCTTGCCTAGAAGGAGGCCCTAATGAAGGAGGGAGGAGAGCCCCACTACCTAACTCTCAAATAAAGGAGCGGCAGAGCGGAGAAATGATTGATACTCTAGCATTAGATGGCTAGATTGATGCTCGATCGAATAGATGGGCAACCGAGGAAGGATGGAAACTCCAGGATGGATATAAAAGCAAGTTAGTTTCTCCTAGGATTTGGTGTGTTGGATTGCTATGCAAAAGAATTTTTGTTCACCAATATGTGAACTGTGTAT
Organism: Sequoia sempervirens; assembly: GCA_007258455.2. Lineage (NCBI taxonomy): Eukaryota > Viridiplantae > Streptophyta > Pinopsida > Cupressales > Cupressaceae > Sequoia > Sequoia sempervirens. The sequence continues at coordinate 1,228,886 of VDFB02056351.1, read as the reverse complement.
TGTAAAGGTGTTTGGGAGAAAGGTTTTTGCTCCGCATTTCTTCGCAATTATGTTTCAAGTCTTGTGGATCTGAAGGAGTGTTGATAGTGTTGGTATCTTTCTTCAATTGAAGTGGTTTGAGGTTTGGTTTTTCAGAAGTTAGTTTCTTGTGTTACAGTGTATGGGAGAGTTGTATGAGTGTACTAGGTGTGTACATTGTTTTGGTGAAAGTTGTTGCAAAGGAGTTTGATAGATTTTAGGGTGTTTGTAGAATATTTAAGATTGTGTTCAGGTGACATTTGTTGTCTGTGAGTTGTTGTTGGATCAAAGGAAGTGTTTACTTAAAAGCTTAATGGTGTTTACACAAGTAACAACCGACCTTGGTTTTTACGCTACTTGCAAAGGTTCTTAGTTGGTTGTGGAAGAGTGGTGTGGCGTGTAAGGATGGATTTAGGTCCTAGCTAAGGAGTTTTGTGGTCTACCTTCATTCCTTTCCACCGCAGGAATGTTTTGGTGCCGACCTAATTTGAATTTGCACGTTTGAGGTGCATAGTCAAAATTGGAGAAAGCTTTCAAGGTTGAAGACAATATAAATATGAGTTGAGTTGTTGAAGGATTGTGTGATAGAAGAGATAGACAAGTATGATGTGAATTGCAGAGTTATAGAGTGTGAAATTGAGAAGTGCAGTGCAAAATTTTGTGTTAGATTATTGGATGTAGTGAGCATAAGGTGTCTACAATTATTCAATCAGGCTATGAAGGTGTTGGTGATATTGTGGTGGATTCTCTATTACATTGAGATGATCTTCTCTGTGTAACATTTCTTCTCTATCTTCTTCTATTATGACAGTGAGCCTTTCTTTTTCTGGGTAGTGTGCCCTCCAATAGTGAGCCTTTGTAATCAGTATTGATATACTTATATTGTGAGCTAATCCTCACCGTGGTTTTTCCCATATTGGGTTTTCCATGTAAATCTGGTGTTTTCTTTTGTATGGTGTTGTTGTGGGGTAAGTGCGTGGATTTGTGACACAATTTTGGCTCTTAACATGCCACTTTTTTTCTAAATTAGAGAAATCTGATTTGCACGAGAAAATGAAGATAGTTACGCTCAAAATTTCAAGATGCAACAAGGACAAGAGTTGAAGTGCTCCAAGTCTAGTTTCTACGCTACTAATTCTTTTTGAAGTTAATGAAGATTAAGGGTCTTAAAAAGGGGGGCCGAAAAAATGTCTTGTTTTTATTAAAAAATAGCATAGCGCCTAAGGGCTCCCCCTTTTTCATTAACTATTTTTTAGAATTTCAAAAATATGAATGGTGAGAAATTAGCTAACATCATATAGTTTATCCTTGTTCTTTCAGATAACTTTTTTAATGAGTATATAGTATTTTATGAATTTTGAAAGTGGACACATGTTGAAAAGCTAAAATTTGAGTGTGCTCCCCCCTAATTTTTTGAGAACTAATCAAAATTGATTTTTTTTTCATCATGTGTAGAATGGAGTCTATTTTAAAAAATGTAATTTGTTTCACGTTTCAATGAATGAGTAAAATCTATCCTAAAACTAGCACATGCTAGTTTTTGACAAAAAACGGAGGCATTTACAATAGAAGTTATGGATCAAAACCTTAATTGAATCAAAATGATTTTTTTTATATATATTTAGATAGCTAAGAGAGAGGTTAGAACCATCACATTATTTTATAAACTTGCATTGAAAGATGTGCAAATGTGACAGTGAGCACAGACGAAAATATGAGGAAATTTGGAAAATCCTATCAATTCACTCATCCAAAGCAGGTCATTTGGCGAGCACCAAATTTGGCGCTCCCCAAATGACCTACTTTGAACAAAATCTAACTTTCCCCTCTCTCTGGTTGACTAGTTTTATAATGTTGAGAGTGCACAGTTTATGATCGTAGATGGATAGTTGAGGTTTTACCTTTCATATGCTCTCTACTTCCTTACCCTAACTGGATAACTCTTTATCTCTCTAAAGTCTCTCTCTCTTAGGTCTCACTCCCTCCCACACTACCTAGACTACTCTCTCTCACTCCAATACCCTCTCTCAAGTCTCATTCCCTCCCACACTACCTAGATAAATCTATCTCATTCCAACCCCCTTTCTCACACTCCCTCTCTCTCTCTCCCCCTTTGGTATTTTTGTCTCTCTCACTCCCTCTCCCTCTCTTAGGCCATTATCTTTCTCTCTCTGTCTCTCTCTATCAAGTCTCTCCCTCCTACCCCCTCTCCCTCTCTTAGGTCTCTCACTCACTCCATCTCTCTCTCTCCCACTCCTTTCTCTTTCTCCTCCCTCTCTCTCCCTCTCTCTGGTATCTCCCTCCCACCTTTCTCTCTCTCGGACACACACACACACACACTCCCTCTCTCTCTCCTCCCTCTCTCTTGCTCCCTCCTCTCTCCCTCTCTCTTAGGTCTCTCTTCCCACCCTCTCTCCTCTCTCTCTCCCCCTCAAGTCTCTCTCTCTCTCGAGTCTCTCCCTCCCAGCCTCTCTCCCTCTCTCTCTCTCCCACTCCTCTCCCACTCCCTCTGTCATCTCCCACTTTTCTCTCCCTCCACCCCCTCCTCTCTCAAGTGTCTCCCTCCTGCCCCTCCTCTCTCTCGCACGTCTACCTCCTGCCCCTCTCATGTGCCCCTCTGCTCTCTCTCCCTCCTCCCTCTCTCACTCCCCTCTATCTCTCTCCCTCTCTCAAATATCTCCCCCTCCGCCACCTCTCCCTCTCTCTCTCAGATTCCCTCTCTCTCATGCCCTTCTCTCCTCTCCCTCTCTCTCAGGTCTCTCCTCCACCTCCTCTCTCCTCACTCTCTCTCTCAAGTCTCCTCCCTGCCTCTCCCTCTCACAGTGTCTCTCTGTCTCTCTCACTCCTTCCTCTATCTCTCCCATGCCTCCTTTGTCTCACTCCCACTCTATCTCTCTCCATCTCTCTCTCTCTCTCCCTCTCTCCCTCTCTCTCAGAGTATCGCCCTCCTCACCCTCCTCTCTCACCCATCTCTCTCTCCCGCCACTCCATCTTCCCACATCCACTCAATCTCTCTCCTCTCTCTCTCTCAGAGTATATCCCTCCCACCACCTCTCCTCTCTCTCTCTCATGCCTTTTATCTCTCCCACTCCCACTCCCTCTCCCTCTCTCGGGGTCTCTCCACTCCCCTCTGCTTCCTCTCTCTCTCTCTCAAGTCTCTCCCTCCCACCCCCTCTGCCTCTCGCAGGTTTCTCTTTGTATCTCTCACTGACTCCCTCTATCTCTCTTCCACACCCTCTCTTTGTATCACTCTCTCTATCTCTCCCCCTCTCTCTCTCCCCCTTTCCCAGGTATCTCCCTCTCTCTCTCTTAGGTATCTCCCCCCACCTCCCCTCTCTCTCTCTCACTCCCTCCATCTCTCTCCCATCCCTCTATCTCGGGCACTCCCTCTCCCTCTCTCAATCCTTGTATCTCTCTCCCATCCCTTTATCTCGCACTCCCTCTCTCTCCTACTCTCTTAGGTCTCTCCCTCCCACCTCCTCTCTCCCACTTTATCTCCCTCTCCCTCTCTCTCAGGTCTCTCCCTCCCTCTATCTCTCTCAAGTATCTCCCTCCTACCCCCCCTCTCTCTCACT
>VDFB02056351.1:1172127-1225273 GCA_007258455.2 Sequoia sempervirens | reverse complement strand
GGTTTAGGGTTTAGGGTTTACGATTTAAGGGTAGAGGGTTTAAGGGTTTAAGGTTTAAGGATTAAGGGTAGATGGTAGAGGGTTGAGGGTTGAAGGTTGAAGGTAGAGGGTAGAGGGTATAGGGTTGAGGATAGAGGGTAGAGGGTTGAGGGTAGAGAGAGAGAGGGTTGAGGGTAGTGTAGAGGGTAGACAGTTTAAGATTTTAGGGTTTAAGGGTTAAGGGTAGAGGGTTTAGGGTTTAGGGTTTACATTTTAAGGGTAGAGGTTTGAGGGTAAAGAGAGAGGGAGAGGGAGAGGGAGAGAGAGAGGGTTGAGGGTTTAGTGTTGAGGGTAGAAGGGTTTAACGGTTAAGGGTATAGGGTTGAGGGATTAGGGTAGAGATTTTAGTTGGGTTTAAGGGTTAAGGGTAGAGGGTTTATGATTTAAGGGTAGATGGTTTAAGGGTTGAAGGGTTGAGGGTATAGGGTTGAGGGATTAGGGTAGAGATTTTAGTTTGGTTTAACGGTTTAGGGTTTAAGGGTTAAGGGTAGAGGGTTTAGGGCTTAGGGTTTAGGGTTTATGGTTTAGGGTTTAGCATTTAAGGGTTAAGGGTAGAGGGTAGAGAGTTGAGGGTTGAGGGTTTTAGGGTTTAAGGGTAGAGGGTAGAGGGTATATGGTATTGGGTTAAGGGTAGAGGGTTTAAGGGTTTGGTTTTAAGGGTTTACAGTTGAAGGTTTAGGTCTCCCATCCCTCTATCTCCCACTCCCTCTCTCAGGTCTTCCCCCCACCCTAACTAAAAAAATTTAGCTCTCTCAAGTCTCTCTCTCTCTCTCTCTCAGGTCTCACTCCATTTCACACTACTTAGACTAATCTAACTCACTCCAATCCCCTCTGTCACACTCCCTCTCTGTCAAGTCTCACGTACCTCCCACCCTACCTAGGAAAAATCTATTTCAATCCAACCCCCTCTCCCACACTCCCTCTCTCTCTCTCTCCCTCTCTCTCTCTCTCTCTCTCTCTCTGTCTCTCTCTCTCTCTCCCCCTTTGGTCTTTTTGTATCTCTCAGGTCTCATCCCTCCCAACCCCTCTCTTGTTTTCGGGTCTTTCCCCCCACCCTAATGGGATAACTCTCTATCCCTCTCAATTATCACTCCCTACCAAGCCACCTAGACTAATCTCGCTCACTCCTATCCCCTCTCTCTCTATATCAAGTATCACTCCCTTCCTCTCTTTATTTGGAAAACATTTAAAAGCAACACATTTGGCGCTTGCCAAATTTGGCAAGTTCCAAATGTGTTTTTACCTTGAAATGATAAAATAGGGGTTGACCCCATGATTCAAGCCCACATGCTTCTGCATTTGTCTAGTTTAGTGCTTTATCCGACTCAAAAATGTATTTTTATGCAGTTGACTCCCTGTTGTACCAATCTATGCTTGATCCATCACCTTTTTCCCACCAATTTACATGCTAGACAATGTAGAAGAAGACATATTGAGGTTCTACATCATTTTACATTATCATAGGTAATACATTCATTTTGGTAATATTGAAATGTTTTTATTTAGTATATTTGTTTGTTTTTGACAATCTAAACTAATTTCCTTTCATGATTTTATTAATCATAATAATTGGACATAGAATTCAACATTGAATTAGATTGGAGTTGCTTAAAAAAGTTCAATTTTTATGACTTTGAAGAAAAAAAATGAAAAAAATGACATAATTTAGATGAATTCATGTTTAAACTTATATAAATGACATCAACTTAACAAAAAATTTCTTATGAATTCTATTTGCATTGCTTATAGTAGTCTACTTCCAACATGGCTAGTGGAATTCACTCTATTTCATTTTAGATAGATGTTTATATTGAGTTTTTTGTTTTGTTTTGACAATTTATAGACCATTCATTTGATGGTTTTATTAATCTCAATTCTTACACATAAAATTCAACATTAAATTAGATGGACCCTACATGTAAAAGTTTAATTTTTAGGAGCTTGAAGATAAAAAATGGAAAAAATGACATAATAGATTCAAATTCATTATTAGTGATGGTAGTGGGAATAATTTTATTTTCAACTAATTTGGAAAACCTAAGAGCTTCCATCAATGTTAATGCAAGTTTCCATTAATTTATTTGTGCCATAAAAATTTCACCTTCATCATGTGCTCAGACAAATTCAAGTGACATGGCATAGTTGTTAATGCAAGTTTCCATTCATTCATACCATTTACCTTTCTAAGAAATTAAAAAAAGGGAAATTTTTGTGCAATTGAAAATGCTTTTTTTCTTTCCAAGTTACCTCATTTCCAAAGAAATAGTGAATAATTCCAAGATATAACATCACAAACCCTTCTTTGAATTCATGTTCTTCATGGCTTGGTTGACAATCACTATGTGGTTTTGACAACAATAAGCACAATATTCTCTAGTTTCCAAAGGTGGCAACAACTTATACCCTGGGTTTGAAACTTATTTTCTCCTAAGTACTTGTCCACACTCAAAATACGCCCCTTAAATCCAAGGCTTAACATTGATCAACGCTTATATGAAGCAATTTTGTATAAATCCCTCAAAGTACTAGGTTTTACATAGTATAGTTGGAAAAAGAAACAAACTATCCTCAGTAGCTCACACAAAATGATGATTTAGCAACCCTCCTTTTATCAGAACATCCTTATAGACCTATAGAAAATTAGTACCAAGTTTCATATATTTTCACCACACGCATCAAAAGTTATGGGTTTTTGAAGCTCGCTATAAACCTTAGGTTGGGGACAACAATGTTTGATAAGATATGCACTGTTTGATAAGTTGCATTAGTTATGCAATGTAAAGTATTTCTTTTAGTTTTAAAGATATGCAATGCAATGTAATCAATGATATCAATATGTTTCATAAAATTCTTGGTGTGTTTCATAAAATGCAATGTAATCAGCGATATGGATATGTTTGAAAAAATGCATTACTTACTTATCTTGCGGTATGGAGGTAGACATGTATGAAAAAAATTGTAGCATAGACATATTTGATAAGATGAATTGGTAGACATGTTCAAAAAATGTGGTAACATAGAATAAGGTAGTGAGCTATTTGAAAGAATGCCTCAAAGAAATGTGGTTTCATGTTGATTTCCATCACCATGAGACCACATTTTTTGGAGGCATTTTTCCAGACAGCTCATTGCCTTCTTTCATAAAATTATTTGGTAGACATGCATGAAAAAGGATAAGGTAGAAATGTATGAAAAATGTTGTAGCATAGACATGTTTGATAAGATGCTTTGGTAGACATGTATGGAAAATGTGGTTGCATAGAAAAAGGAAGTGAGCTATTTGAAAGAATGCATCAAAGAAATGTGGTCTCACATGGTGATGTACATCACCATGAACCACATTTCTTGGAGGCATATTTCCAAATTGCTTGCTGCATTCTTTCATAAAATGCTTTGGTGTGTTCTATAAAATGCAATGTAATCAACGATATCAATATGTTTCATAAAATGCATTACTTACTTTTGTTCTATGTGTGTTTGTGAACATGTAGCATTCAATGTCATGCCAAGGAAACGACCAAAGGATCTAACATTGGAAGAATGTGTAGTTAAAAATGCAAGGAGAAGAGAATAAAAAATACAAGCTCGTGAAGCAAAGGAATTGCAGCCCATACAACAAGAAATTCCCATGCAATCTAAGAGAGATGTCCAATTGGCAACACAAAGGGAACAGATGAACAAAGTTCATGGAAGGAAACAAATGGATCTTAAATTTGGGGGCACATCATCAACCATAGGGGAAGTTCAATGCACATCTCCAGTTGAAGATACATTAGCAACAACATGTGGTTTTCCAAGTACATCAAAAATCACATCTACAGTTGAAGACACACCATCAACAACATTGGGGTTTGAAAGTACATCAACAAACACATCTCTATTTGAAGGCACTCCACAAATGACATCTCAAGTTGGAGGTACAACATCGTTTACATGTCAATCTCAAGGCATGTCATCAATTGCACCTCCGATTGAAGGTTACACGATCTATCCTCGATGTTGTTGACATTCCTACTATTGACACAAATTTACATTTGAGAACTCCTCCTAGATTTTTTCATAGGAAACCTAAATTTTGTATTGATATTGATTCCAATGTTTTGAAATGGATGCCTAATAAGATTCCAAAATGTTCATGTCAAAGATATGCACAAAGGATATGGAGTTTATTTTTTGAGAAGCTAAGTGAGGGTGGAAGATGCCAACTATTTGTTGAAATGATGAGGCAACTCAAATTTAGGCCCACCATGAAGGATCTTGGGCTAAGAGTTTCAAATAACTCAAGTGAAAATTCCATTATAAAGAACTTGATGAGTGCATATGAGAGCGTGGGTTCTACCTCACACATGAAGGATAGTTGTGCCACACAATGAGTGATGACAACATTGTTAAGCATTCAAACAAGGAACAAGGTGAACCTTACAAAGATAAGTAAGTCTTTGAAAATAAGTAGATAATCTCTAATGAGAGCCAAAGGAAGGCGTGAAAGAGTGGAGGATCCAAATAGCAATGACTTATGGGAATTCTCGGGTAGAGTGCTATAGAAAGATGAAAGAATTGCTCAAGCCTTGAGATCTATAATAATAGATTATTGGAAGGATAACAAAAGGAACTCTCCCAATCAAAGAGATGTAAGAAATAGAATTGGTAGTCAAATCCGTGAGCCACATCCAAAGTATTATTTGGATAACACTTAAACCCAATTTTTTGCTTGCCACTTAAACCCAATTTTTTGCTAATTTTGTATGGAAGTTTCCTAAAATTAAAATATGTCAAAGGTATTTTGAAATGCTAAAGAATTTTTATGTCAAAATAAATCACACACACACTAGTTGTTGTTGTAGAGTACATATTGAGTTTTCTAACCATTATGATGTTTATCGACGTATATGTGTAGATATGCATACTAACAATGTTTTGTAGGAATGTAACATAAGGCCTCCACCTAAATCCTCAAGGGAATTCTTATCTTCCATTTTATGTGAAAAAGTGGATGGTCAATTTTTTTACAAGAAGTCATGTTTGGATGGCACATGTGATCATTGTGGTGGCATGCAACATTTTCCAATTTTCCAACACATGGCTAGTACACACAATTGAAAACAAAATTTGGAAATTTGGAAAATACAAGACAATGCTCTACAACCTAAAAGATGGGAAAGAAGCAAAGAACTGTGAATTGGTTAGTGATAAAATTCTAGTGTATCAGTTTATGGGAATTTTCTGTGATTAGGTCGTCTATGAGTATGCAAGGCATACCCATAGAGCTCGATGGCTAGACTCACAGTTCAAGTTATGCAAGGACACGTTTCCATTTCATAGCATCATTTTAGTTGTTGAATTCATAGAGAAATACACACTACAACCACATAATGAGGTGCAATCACAATACTACAACTCCACACAAGTTGCTAAATTTGTGCATATAGAATTCATTCATTCAAATGATAGTACAAAGGATAACAAGAAAGTATTGAGGGAGTATAAATTTTACATCAGTGATGATCACACACATTCTATAGAGTTTGTGCAAAGTTTCTTTCAGATGTTCTATGTTGATCTGGCTAGCAGGGGCATATCATTCAGTCCACATATCATATGGCCAGATAACTGTACATCGCAATTCAAGAACTCTAGAATGTTTTACTGGTTGAGAAGGATGCATAGGATCAGTGGTGTTCCCCATATGTGGAACTTCTCAGAGGCTAGGCATGGAAAGGGGAAGCATGATGGAGCAAGTGCATGTATAAAAATAGCCTTAGCATGAGAAGAGTTAAAGTACAAAGACAGTGTAAAGTTGACAGATGCAAGATCAATTGTCAAGTGGTGCAATCATGAAATGGGTCCAGGTAGTTGGTGCCGGAGAACCTTTGGAAAAATGTTGTCAATCAAAGTTGATTATGAGTTGGCTTTAGGGTGTTGAGTCAATATGCACTAAATAAGGTCATGGAGACCATTTAATGTTGTAATGAGTCATATTAGATGGTAATTAGGTGTTTAGAAGGTCTAGATTGCTAAAATTACAAAACTAATGTAAAGTTGTAATATTGAGTAAAAAAGATGTAAACTTGGAAAAAAGGTTGAAAAAAGGTAGTTTAGTTTGGTGGAGTTAGTTTTTTTTGGTGGGAAAAGGCATAAATAGGTGGAAACCATTGATTCCAATCTCTCTTTGAAGATTTGGAGGAAAAATCAATTGAAATATTACTGCTTTTTCTAGATTTTATGAGTTTTCCATATTGTTCCAGATCTGTACGACCCGTACAATAGCAAATTGATCTAAATCTATTTTCAATTTATTAAGAGGTGTGAGTTAGCTTCTTATTTCATTTTATTTGAGCATTTAACATTTGATTTGGGTGAAAGTTTGATCTATTTCTTGGTGACTGGTCTGTATACCCTATTTTAAGGGTTTTGAAAGTCTTTAAAATGAAAACCTGACCCATTCCACTCTCTGTGGCTACTGTAACTTGTGAAATGGGTCTACTATATTAGGAAATAGGTGTGTATATGTTGTGAGAGTGCAGGGGAGGTCAAAAGTAGTGATTTCTTGTGAAATTGTGAGGTTAGAGCATGGTAATGCATGAAATTAATTAGGGAAGCATAATTTGTTGATTAAGTGAGTATGGGCAGAGGTATTTGAAGGATTGGTGACTTGATAAGTTGTTGTATTGATTGAGTATTTTGTTTTTTGCAGTGAATACCTCCCTTGATTGACATCAATTGGTATCAGAGCAAAGGTACCAGATATTTAAGGTAGAAGATTTAAGTTTGCAAAGGAAAGAGTGGAAGGTGAAAAGACAAAGTTGATAAGATGCCTCCTAAAGGGAAGAATGTGGCAAAATAAATGAGTGATCTGAAAGATAAGTATGTGAGAGAGATTAGAGAAATTAATGAAAGATTGGAAACCTTGGAAACAAGTAAGAGAAGAGAAGAAGTTGAAAGCAATTCAGATGATGAAGGGGAAGAAGAGTTTGAAGATATAGAGGAAGAACTTGATCCTGAAGATCAGAGAATGGAAAAGTTGTTACGGGTAGTCAAGAGTTACAAGCATAAGGTGAAGATTGATGTTCAAAATTTTGGTGCAAATTTGAATGAAGAAGAGTTATTAGATTGCATAGCATCTTTGGATAACTACTTCGAGTGTGAGGACATTCTTGAAGAATAGAGAGTCAAGATTGCTAAGACAAAACTAAAAGGTCATTCACTTTTTTGGTGGGATTATCTGCAATCTAAGAGAAGGAAGCAAGGAAAATCCAAGATTGTGACATGGGACAAGATGGTTGCCAAGATGAAAGGTAAATTTCTCCATTCTGATTATTCTATTTAGATGTTTAAGATGTTAAAAAGTTTAAGGAAAAATGAGATGGATGTAAAAGCATACACTAAAGAATTCTATGAGTTCAATATGATATCTAACCATAATGAGAATGAGGATGAAAAGATAGCTAGGTACTTAGGTGGTTTGAGATTGAATATACAGGATGAATTGGCTTTGATAAATCCAAGGAGTGTTGAAGAATGTTACCAAATGGCACTGAAGGTAGAAGAAAAGGTGAAAAGGAGGAAAGAAAAGACAGAGGAAGAGGCAACACTTCAAGAGGAAGAGGATCTTTCTCTACTCCAAAACAAATAGGTGAGAACCAAGAGGATGTGCACAAATAGGAAGAGCAAGTTGTAGATTTCAGAGGAAGTTTTAGAGGCACATGGGCAAGATTTGGTGGTGGAAGAAATCCAAACACTTTTGTTGGTAGGTGCTTCAATTGCAATGAGTTTTTTCATTCTTCTTACAAATTCCCTAAGAAATTCGGTTCTACATCAAGTGGTGGAGAAAGGAAAAGTGAAAGAAGAGCTCAAATTTTCTAGGAAGATGAAGCTGAGAGTTCAAATTCCAATAGTTGTGCTCCTAAAGTTGGAGAAAGTTTGATGATGAAGAGACAACTTTTGAAGACATCCAAGGAGAAGGAGTTGATTCAAAGAAGAGCCTTATTTAGGATAGCTTGCAAATGCAAAAAAAGGGTATGTAAGGTGATAGTAGATTGAGGGTGTATTGAAAATATGGTGTCTAGTGAAATGGTAGACAAACTAAAATGTGAAAGAATGCCTAAGAAAAAGCCTTACAAAGTGTCTTGGGTAAGTGATAGCCAATCCATTGTGGTAAGTGAGCAAGCTTCAATTGAGTTCCAAATTGGTAGTTGTAGAAGAGGGGGATTCGCTACTCACGATTTCTCTTCATTTAGAGAGCCTCATGGGGCGAACTTCCCTAAAATACCTCAATAGAACAACAACAAATGTTTTAGAATTGGAAAGAGCAGGTCAGAGAGATTTTCTGGATAGATTGACAAGCTCTCGGCCAAAGGAAATCAATGCAGAATATAGATGATAGTGCGATGCGCTGGAGTCTCAAAGGCGTGCTAGCGTCTCGTATAGACCAGAAAGTGAGAATGTCATAGAAAATGCTTATGCAATAGCTAGCAATCCGCTTACTAAGAACTAACAGAATGTAGGAAAATGATAGAATGCGATAAAGTAATAGAAAGTGATAGGAATGAGATGAAGAGAAGTAGAAATGACAAAGATAAGGAGAGGAAAGGAAATAAATACTTACAACCATATGAGTGATGAAGCCTCCAATAAGATGAATGTCTTCAATACCTGTGTCTATGAGATATTTGGAGAAAGTGTTGGGGCTATATAGGGGTTTTCCTGAGTCAAACCCCTATTTTGGTGTTCCCACCTCCATGGACAACCAAGAAGATATAGAGATAGATGAACAAAGCATGTGGTGAAAGAAAAACCTGCTCAGGAGTAGAACTCACACCACCAAGTAAGTGTGTGATAAAAGCAATCCCCGCTCAAGGAGGAGAACCCATATCACAAAGTATAGGGGATATGGAATCCTAGGATGCTCACAAGCATAAGGCAAGGGAAATAAAGCTACAAAGAGTGTTGTAAAGGGAGCTTGAGAGAGATTGAAGCTACTACAAAAAGCTATGTAAAGCTATGCAAGCAAGAGTTGGAGAGTGGAAAGCTAGAATGAAGATGGAATGATTCAGAGAGAGAAAATGAGGTGAAAAGATTGCTTTTAAGGAGGGAAAAGAAGCTTCCCGGGTGGTTATAGAGAATCTCGAGCCGTTACCACTGAAAAAATTAGATGAAAAGTGGAAAAAATGCATGAAAACAATCATTTGAACATCGTAGGATGCTAGCATAGTGCACAAAATTTTGTGCGACACGCTAGTGTCCGGACATGTTACGCTACAAAACGACACAAATGGGAAAGGCACAAAGTATGATGCAAAGCTGACATGCAAGGGTAGCTACTGAAAAGGGGTTCTGGAGTATCCTGATAAGCGATTAGGCTAATGCAAGGGATAAAATGAGCCTAGTCAAGATGCTAAGGGAGTGGACACTAAAGCAGATGCAAGAATGTATGTGAAATTGTGAGGGGTGCAATTTTACTCTTATACATTTTTCCCCCACTTTAGTGGGCATATGAATCTACATTAATGTGCACGCTAAAGGAAATATGCTAAACATAAATAAAATCATATGCCAAAAGGATACTGTAGAGGAAGCAGATAACTCTTTGAACAATGGAAGCATGCCCCCAATCTAAAGACCTATAAAATAGATGTATTAGACAAAAAAATCTGCACCAAACAACAACATTAGAATATAAAAAGCTAAAGGATTCAATTCAACAAAGTAAAGAGACCTCGATGTAAAAGGTTGTCTCAATACTATGCATCATCCCCAAATAATAACACATAGAAGGATTTTAAGATGAAGAGAGAAAGAGCATATACTCAGGATATTGAAGAAGATATAGATCTTTGATCTGGTATACGCAAGTTGAGAAGAGAGTGATAAAAATGAAATGAATGCAAGAGTGATAAAAGCAATCCCCACTCGAGGAGGAAAACCCCTATCATAGAGTAAACATGATAAAAGAAATCCCCGCTCAAGGAGGAAAACTCATATCACAAAATATAGGTGATAAAAGAAATCCTCGCTCAAGGAGGAAAACCCATATCACCAAATATAGGTGATAAAAGCAATCCCCGCTCAAGAAGGAAAACCCGAATCACCAAATATAGGTGATAAAATCAATCCTCGCTCAAGGAGGAAAACCCGTATCACCAAATATAGGAGTGTAAAGGATATCTACAGGTTCTCAGTTCTACAAATCAAGACAAATCAGAGAATAATGTGGCTGCTACAAGCTACATTGCAGGAAAGCCACAAAAAAGATAGGTCTAGTCAGGTTGCCCCCAAGCTAGACGTGACTATGTGAAATAGGCCTAGTCAGGCTGCCCCCACACTAGATGAAAAGATATGAAATAGGTCTAGTAAGGCTACCCCCAAGCTAGATGCGAAAGAAGTCCCTAGGGAACCTGACGTGAAAAAAGAGGGGTCCACTCAAGTGACACACTATTTGAAAAGTGAGGTCTAGTCAGGTTGTCCTCAAGCTAGACACAAATAACATATTTGAAGGAGAAGAATTCAAAAGGGGTCCCTCGAGAACCCTTCAAAAGAGAAAGAGGGTTCCTCTTAAGGGACTCTTTAGTTGAAAGATAAAGAAGAGGCAATTGCATCAACAAACAAATGAGTGATGGCACTTGAATTGTGAAGTTGTATTTTATCTTTCAAGGCCTTACATTCACTAGTGGAATGGTCAAGCACTCGATGGTATACACAGAAAGAATGTTTTCCTTTATCATGTTTATGAAGTTTATTATGTGTAGGAGAAGGAAGAGTAATCAAGCAGGATTTTAGGAGCCTCAACAAGAAATGCTCTTGGTTAGATAAAGAATGAGGAGGAAGCAACCCTTTCTCTTGTGGATAAAAGTTTTACTTATCACGAGAAGAATATACAAAGATAGAAGGAAAAGGAGGATAAATCAATCCACGAGAACGAGGTTGAGTGGAATTCATGTCACCATTCAACCATGGTTTCCGTTTAGATTGTTCATTCTAGCAACCAAGCCCTAGATTATGCTTACGAGGTGCAAATTCTATAGGGACCTAAATGCCTTGTTAATTACGCCCACAACCTTTACGCTCATAGCCATACTTAGAGATAAGCTTAAAGTCAGGGCCATAACATGTTTGAAAGTCTTGAAAAGAAGGAGGATCCTCATAAAGAGCATTGTCCCAACAACAAGGATCACACTCCTCTATGGGATCACCATAATCATTTTTCACAGGACTGCCAACACTATCATCTTTAGCAAAAGCATAATCATCCTCCTCAGAAGGAGGATCAACACTAAGAATATTGCAATTTGCATCTACAATGTCTTGCGATGCAGAAGAATGACCATCTTCGATAGCAGGTGTAGATGATGTTATCGGAAGGTCTAAGCGGATCGGGTCGAATTTATATTGTTGAATGAGGGAATCTGTAAAGTCTAAGGAACCCCAATTTTCACCAAGACATGCATTCCTTTGAGAAGAGGTAGGATTAGGATTTCTTGTTTTAGAAGGATCTTCCTTAGGGACATTTATCTTGAGAGCATCCTTTGTAGTAGGTACTGCTCGAGTAAACATCGACACACTAGAAGATACTGAAGGGATAAGAGTAGGCACAACCAAAGCTTGACCAATAACTTCCATATCACTTAGGTTCATATCATCAAGGTCATCCTTAACTATGACTACTTTGTTGTTGCAAATAAACTTAAGAGATTTATGCATGGTAGACAAGACTACACCCATAGCATGAATCCACAGTCTACCAAGAAGAAGGTTATATGGTATATTTTTTGGCATAACACATACAAGGGTAGGTATGGTAACGGGTCCCAACCTCAAAGGCAAGACTATCATGCCTAGGGCCTATTAACCAACATTATCGAACCCAAGAATGAAAACAAAAGAAGCATTAAGAGAATATGAGTCAAAATTAATCTTAGGCAATAGATCAATGCTACATACATTGAGCACTGCACTAGTGTCAACGAAAGTAAGTCTATTGCCAATTTTATTAATGTTGAATATGATCATTAAAGGGTACGCTTGCTTCTGTATTTCTGGAGGTGAGAGCTCCTGCGGATAAAACGTAATATTCAATGAATCCACACGAATATATGCCATCAACACATTAGGATCTGTTGGCCTAGGGGAAGAAGGAAAGAGGATATTTTGCAAGGCTTCCTGAAGCATACCTTGGTAAACCGGAGCAGATTGAAGCAAGTCCCACAGTAAGATCTTATCCGAAGGAACCCAAGGTTGTTCGAAAAGATCATAATCACTAGGTGCTTTAGTTGTAGGTTTAGGTGATTGAGGAAGTCTTGTTTGTTTATTCATACTATTCTCATAAGTATGGGCTACCGCTCTATAAGAGGGAGCCATAGAAAGATTGAGAGAATCACTATCAACTGGAACACCATCAATAGAACAAACCCTCTTAGGAGAAGGACTAGCTGGAGTCACGTAAATGACTGGTCTCTTAGGCCTTTGAGGGGAAAAAGAGACATAGATTACATTTACACAATCATCACAATTAGTAGAACAATTATTTGAATACATATTCTCAACATCGATCTAGACAAGATCAAATGTGGAATAATTATTTGAAGAAACATTCTCAACATCGATCCGAGGAGAATCAGATGTGGAAGGAGGTTCATCATTCGCTAATGCATCATCTCTAGAAGAGAGTGCATTGGAGTGAGTGGTATATTAATCATTCACAAATGAATCATCTCCAAAAGAGAGCACATTGGAATGAATATATGGTAGAGTAACATTGAGAAAGGTATCAATGATTTCTTCTTCTTGTGACAAATTATCCTCCAAATCCAAAGGACTTTCGTGAGAAGGATCAAGAATACCAAGTGACATGGGTAGAGCCAAGTCACCATCACATGCATGAAATGGAATATCATCAATGTTTTTAACAAAATTAGTTACTGTACTAATAAAAGAAGACATTAAATTCATTACGATTTTATCGGTATTTACTATGTTCTAGTAATTTGCATTTTTAGAGGTCTTTGGAGCAAAATTTGAGGTCAGAACTTGCATCGGTCCCTAAAATTTTACTACCAAAGGCACTAGTATTTTAGGGACTGAACTAGTTCTCTAGAGACTTCCAACGGTGCGAATGGTTCTGAATTCCCAACATCGATTCAAAAGTTATGACCCTACCAAGTAGGGGTAAGTAAATTCCTAGTTTTTGAAAGAACACTATTCTTCACGTCAAGTTCACCAAAATTTAAGAGAGCAGGATTCGCTACTCACGAGTTCTCTTCATTCAGAGAGCCTCATGGGGTGAACTTCCCTAAACTACCTCAATGGAACAACAACGAGAGTTTTAGAATCAGAAAGAGTAGATCACAAAGATTTTCTGGACAAACTGACGAGCTCTTGACCAAAGGACGTCAGTGCAGAATACAGATGACAACATGGTGTGTTGGTGTCTCAGAGGTGTGCTGGCATCTCGTATAGACCAAAAAGTGAGAATGTCATAGAAAATGCCTATGCAAGAGCTAGCAATCAAATTACTAAGAACTGACAGAATGCGATAAAGTAACAGAAAGTGATAGAAATGAGATGAAGAGAAGTAGAAATGACAAAGATAAGGAGAGGAAAGGAAATAAATACTTAAAACCATATGAGTGATGAAGCCTCCAACAATATGAATTTCTTCAATACCTGTGTCTATGAGATATCTAGAGAAAGTGTTGGGGCTGTATAGGGGTTTTCCTTGGTGAAACCACCGTTTTGGTGTTCCCACCTCCACGGACAACCAAGAAGATAGAGAGAGATGAACAAAGCATGTGGTGAAAGAAAAACCCTCCCAGGAGTAGAACTCACACCACCAAGTAAGCGTGTGATAAAAGCAATCCCTGCTCAAGGAGGAGAACATGTATCACAAAGTAAGTATGCAAATAGTAGGGGATATGGAATCCCAGGATGCTCAAAACCATACGGCAAGGGAAATAAAGCTACAAAGAGTGTTCTAATGGGAGCTTGAGAGAGCTTGAAGCTGCTACAACAAGCTGTGTAAAGCTATGCAAGCAAGAGTTGGAGAGTGGAAAGCTAGAATGATTCATAAAGAGAAAATGAGGTAAAAAGATTGCTTTTAAGGAGGGAAAAGAAGCTTCCTGGGAGGTTACAAAGAATCTTGAGCCGTTAACACTGACACAATCAGATCACAAGTGGAAAAAATGCATGAAAATAGTTGTTTGAACATTGTAACATCGTAGGATGCTAGCGCAGCGCGTGGACATCCAAACGGCATGCTAGTGTCCGAACACATCACGGTACAAAACGATGCAAATGGGAAAGGAACAAAGTCTGATGCAAAGCTGACATGCAAGGGTAGCTGCTGAAAAGTGGTGTTGGAGCATCCTGAGAAGGGAAAAGGCTAATGCAAGGGCTAAAATGAGCCTACTCAAGATACTAAGGGAGTGGACACTAAAGCGGATGCAAGAATGTATGTGAAATTGCAAGGGGTGCAATTTTACTCTTATACAATAGTTACAAAGATAAGGTTGTTTGTGATATTTTGCCTGTGTTGTTGCCATGTTTTACTTGGAAGGCCTTGGTAGTTTGACAGGTCTTCAATTTATGATGGGAGACAAAATACTTATACAATTGAAAAGGATAGGAGAACATTCACATTAACTCCGTTAGTTGAAGAAGCAAAGGAACAAGGTGAGATCATCATGATTAGAAGTAAAGAGTTTGTGAGTATTGGGGAAGATAAGAGTATGGAATTGGTAGTCATTTCAAGGCTTGATACTGTTGGGACAATAAATAGGAAGAATAAAGACCATGTGCAGGCAGTAAGAATGAAGGATGCTTCCATGTTGAAGGAAAAAGAAGTTGGGTTAGTGATTCAGTCTGATATAGTGAAGACTAAGGGTGAAAGGTTCTTGGAAAAGCAAGAAATGTGTGGAGGAGTTTTGGTTGGGACAGTCATGTGCCCTATGAAAAGAGAGCAAGTGAAGAGGAAATCAAATGATGTTGAAACAGAGGTTCGTGGTGTTGATGGGACAGTGAGAAAGATGTTTGCAAGTTTGACAAAGGTTCCTAAGTGTGATGGTGCAGTTGTTTGCAAGACTGACAGAGAAAAAGGTGAAGACAAGAAGGGTATTGAGTAGAGATCTAAGCATGAAGCAAAGAGGGAAGTGAGGAAGGTTGATGAGGTTTAGTGTACAAAAGTGAAAGTGAGTGTGACATCAATGTTTGATGATGAAAAAGTTAAGGAACACCCCCCAACATAGTGTGATAGAATGGAGCATGAATCTAGTAAAGACAAGGGTAAGAATGCTAGGAAGATGTCACACAAAGACAAAGTGAAGCTGATGAAATAGTGCAAGAAGTATAGAAGCAAGAGATGATCAGAGGTGAACAAGTTGCTAAATCATTTCCAAGAGACTTGGGAATATTTCAAGCCGGGGTGTATGGTGCAGGAGCACCTCTGGAAAAATGTTATCAATCAAAGTTGATCATGAGTAGGCTTTAGGGTGTTGAGTCAGTATGCACTAAATAAGGTCATGGAGACCATTTAATGTTGTAATGAGTCATATTAGATGGTAATTAGGTGTTTAGAAGGTCTAGATTGCTAAAATTTCAAAAGTAATGCAAAGTTGTCATATTGAGTAAAAAAGATGTAAACTTGCAAAAAAAAGTTGAAAAAAGGTAGTTTAGTTTGGTGGAGATAGTTTTTTTTGGTGGGAAAAGGAATAAATAGGTGGAAACCATCGATTTCAATCTCTCTTTGAATATTTGGAGGAAAAACCAATTGAAATATTAATGCTTTTTCTAGATTTTCTGAGTTTTCTATATTGTTCTAGATCTGTATGACTCGTACATTAGAAAATTGATCTAAATCTGTTTTGAATTCATTAATAGGTGTGAGTTAGCTTCTTATTGTATTTTATTTGAACATTTAACATTTTATTTGGGTGAAAGTTTGATCTATTTCTTGGTGATTGGTTTGTATACTCTATTTTAAGGGTTTTGAAAGTCTTTAAAATACAAACCTAGCCCATTCACTCTCTGTGGCTACTGTAACTTTTGGAATGGGTCTGATATATTAGGAACTAGGTGTGTATATGTTTTGAGAGTGCAAGGGAGGTCAAAAGTGGCATTGGGCATGATGCCCTAGAAGTGAAAAAGAGTGTTTTCTTGTGAAATTGTGAGGTTAGAGCATGGTAATGCATGAAATTGATTAGGGAAACATAATTTGTTGATTGAGTGAGTATGTCTAGAGGTATTTGAAGGATTGGTGACTTGATAAGTTGTTGTATTGATTAATTATTGTGTTTTTTGCAGTGAAGACCTCCCCTGATTGACATCAGTAGTGAAGGTAATTCTTTAGTTCATAGATTTTTTCATTTAGTAGATGATACTAACATTGCAAAATATGAGGATTGTTGTACACTAATAGGATCAAGCAAGCTACACTCTTTTAGAAGCTCCAATGCAAGTAAAAGGACTATCCATATGTGGAAGATGGCATGATTTTGTTCTGCATGTACACTTCAAGCATAGAATGATTGTGAGTCAACAAGGTGGGTTGATGGATGGTCTGTAAGAAGTATAACCCCACTTGACACTTATCATCTCCCGACGGCTCTACAAATCACGAAGATGCAATCATTTGTTGAATTTGATCATGTATCGAACCTACTAGAACCATGTAATATATCTTACTTTCAAGTTTTATTTTGATGTTCATTAAATACATCTAACAATATGAACATATCAATGTAGGTCATGTTTATGTTGTGATTGAAGATGAAGACAATGAAGAAGGTACAAATTATTACCTATTTCATTGTATTGAGGCCAAAAAGAAATTGGAGGCCCCAATTATAGATGGAGAAAACATAGAATATCCTACAGGTTCAGTGGTTGTTACTGGAACATGGCTTAGAAGGTACTCAATTAAGAATGTTGTAGTTTGTTTGTTTGAGGACTTCCACATGCATCGGAATATTCTTCACTACTTGAACCTTTTTGTCGCAACCAACGTTCATTTGATCAAATATAAGGGAAAACCTGCAAAC
Organism: Sequoia sempervirens; assembly: GCA_007258455.2. Taxonomy (NCBI): domain Eukaryota; kingdom Viridiplantae; phylum Streptophyta; class Pinopsida; order Cupressales; family Cupressaceae; genus Sequoia; species Sequoia sempervirens. Next base: position 1,208,207 of record VDFB02056351.1, on the reverse strand, counting down.
AAGAACTTGTGGAAAGTGCGCGAGTCTGACCACAAGGCAATACTTGAAACAATAAAGAGTAGATTAGACCTAGATGGTTCCCTAGATTGATTTGTAAGTATGCACATTGAATTTGTAAAGTCATGTTATTGATCACTACTTTCTTTAAAGCATTTAAGTTTGATTGTAGAAGGGTTTGCAAAATTGCATTATTGTTAAGTTGTAAAATGATAATTATATGTTGCTCTCTATATTGACTACCTTTAAGTTGGTATTCTCTATTGGTGTTTGATTTCATATGCATTTAGAACCGTCATTGATTCATTTGTGACTATAGGTAATACTTAAGATTTTCAACTTAAGAAAAGAACATCGGTTGCTGGTGCAAATGTTCAGTGGTATGAGAAACATCGGTTGCTGGTGCATTTTCTACTTTACAATGTTCTCTTTCTTTTCCATTTCGTAGATTTCTTAGATTCTTATATGCTACATGTTTTATGTTAATTATGTTAGTGATATATTTGAAATTTATACGTAGGATCATCGAGAGATGAGAAAGTAGCGAGAGATGGGCCACACCACCATTGTAGGACCTTCAATCGATCTAATTATAGCATGTATGAAGGTGATAATAGATCTAGTTAGAAGGTTTATGTATGACATTATTTAGTTATTGGTCTTTTAATGTTTTTTATGTGAGTCAATGTTTGAAATTGTTAGGATTTTGCATGTTTTTTGTGGACTAATTTCTAGTGAGAGTACACAACCACGAAGAGGATACTACTCATTTGTTTCTAAGGGATTAGGGGATGTATATTTTTTGAAGTATTTTGGAATGCAAATAACTAGGCCACCTAAGGTGGATTGGAGAAAAGAAACTCAACAAAAACTCCTTTTGTTTCTTCTTGTACAATATATTTCATGATCTGGGTTGAAAACAGGAGGATTATTTCCTTGCATGTATTGCTACAATTATTGAGAAATGGGAGGATTTTCAAGATGTTCTTCCATCACTATTGCAATATTTGTTATCAGCTTAGTATATTTTTTGATATACAAAAATTATGAGAAATTTATACATGAAAATGTGTATATTCCTTAATATATGCCTCAATTAAATGTGTATATTACATTTAAAGTTAGTTGTAATGGTTTATGGTTTACATTTAAATTTTTCTTGAAGGAAAATCATGTGGATTTATGAAAAAATCTAAAACAATGTCTTCTATTGTACAAAGGCATATTTTCTTGCTCTTCTATAAACCCTAGAACTCCTTCCATCATCATTATTTGACATTAAAACTCGATCAACCCTTCCTTGTTTAGTATGCTTCAACTCGAGGCCAAAGTTTGCATTAGAAGGTTGTGAACTCACCTTTCGAATTAATATTTCTCCACTATATATAAGCCTAAACCAATAAAAGGGAATCCATCATTTTCAAGCTTATCTACTCTCAAGTTTTCTGTGTTTGGCTTTCCAAAATCTACTCTAATCTTGGATGAGTTTTAGAGTCACTATCATCATGATCTATCTATTTACATAATCTTAGTCACCCTTCAAGTACTTCATTGAAAAACAATGTACAAGACATCTTAGTACACCTTGCCACCATTAACAACCTAGCCTAGTGGGCATCAAAGGAAGGAAAACAAAACAAGGGTAGAACAACATGAACAGTGGGGGAAACAATGTTTCAATACCCTCCAACACTTTTGACAACTCCCAAACATTCTTCAACCAACCAATCTCTCCAAACAGTCACTTGGAATTTGGTGCTCTTGTCAACTTTGGCAACATAGTCACATGGCCAATAGCACAAACAAAGGATGGAACAACATGAGCACATACCTTGGGTTGTCTCGGGTTAAATTAAAAACATATCACAATGATTCTCAACCATTTTTGGACTTAGACTTCCATGATACAACATTCCTGGGTACAAATCAACATTATGGTTTATTGACACAATGCATAAATGATGCACTATTATTGATCCAAACTCAAAAATCAATAATGAAACTTAATCCCTTTTCACTTGTGCACGTGAATATCATGAAAATAAGCCCCATGAAATAATTAAAATTCCTTTTAAATGCTTTTTCCATAAAATAAAAGACCTTTGACTTAAATACTTTATGGCTGTTCTCTAAGTATTGCCTTTTCCTCTATGTATAATTTGATGATCCTTTGCATACTTTATGGTGGTTGTCTATTTATTTTCATTAAAAGTGAAGTTGAAACAACAAACTTCAAACAAAAAAACTTAAGTGATGGAAAAGTTGAATTTGGTGATTGTCTATTTATTGCCTTTTATTGCTATCCATGGAAATGTGTTTGTTAAAGTGAAATTGAAACAACTTAAGTGATGGAAAAGTGGTAGAGTCATTAAAAGTGTGTGTTTTTGCAATTAGAGTCAAAAGGTCAATGTAAAGGACTTCGAAGTGAATGTTTCCAAGACACTTCATTTGAAGCAAGGAGATTTCCAAATTTTCCAAGGATTTACATGTGTGGTAATAAATAGTTTTTCAGTAACTATTAGCTTATTTAGGTGAGGTACTAGTTTTCGCTCTGAGCTACGTTCAACCGATAGAATCCCTTTAGAGTCCAAAGTGCAAAATGGTTGTAATATTTGACCAATTGTTACTCGGACACCGTGACACTTAGAAACATCTCCTCTGAGCTTATGGGATTGCATTAGGCCCTTCTACAATAACCTCTCTCTATTTTTGTTAACTTGGAGGTTTTTTCCCGTGGTGGCGGCTTTTCACTCAGGGAAAAAGTTGTCAAATGCAAGTAGTGTAATGTTACAAAGTGGTGCAACTTTCATTATAGAACTCGTGTGTCTAAATGAACTATTCCAATGCATTTGGGTGGGGAAATTTACAGTAGGAATGGTCCTCTTTCGCACCCAAACACGCCGAATCGCGCTGAGCCACATTCAACCAATAAAATCCCTTAAGAGTCCAAAGTGCAAAATGACTACAATCTTCGATGGGATGTTACTCGGATACTGTGACACTTAGAAACTTCTTTTCTAAGCCTATGAGATTGCATTGGGTCCCTTTACAATAACCTCTCTCAATTTTTGCTAACTCGGAGGCGTTTTCTTGTGGTGACAACTTTTCACTTGGGGAAAAAGTTATCAAATGCAAGTAGTGTAAATTGCAAAGTGGTGCAACTGTTCTGCAATTCGTGTGACCAAAAAAATTGTTCCAAAAAATATAGGTGGGTATTTTTACACTATTCATGGTCCTCTTTTGCACCCAATCATGCTGAATCACTCCGAGCTATGTTCAATTGACAAAATCTCTTAAGAGTCCAAAGTGCAAAATGGCTGCAATATTCAACGGGTTGTTACTTGAACACTGTGATGTTTAGAAACTTCTCATTTGAGCCTATGGAATCATATTAGGCCCCTATACAATAACCTCTCTCATTTTTCACTCGCTCGGAAGTGTTTTCCTGTGGTGGCAACTTTTCACTTGGGAAAAAAGTTGTCAAATGTAAGTAGTGTAAAGCTGCAAAGTGGTGCAACTTTCGTTCTACTACCAGTGTGACCAAATGAACTATTCCAATATGTCTAGGTGGGTATATTTACGCTAGGCATGGTCCTCTTTTGTACCCAAACACGCCGAATCACTCCAAGCTATGTTCAACCGATAGAATCCCTAAAGAGTCCAAAGTGCAAAATGACTGCAATCTTCGACGGGCTATTACTCAGACATCATGACACTTAAAAAATTATCATATGATCCTATGGGATTGTGTTGTGCCCCTTTACAATAACCTATCTCATTTTTTGATATCTCAGAGTAATTTTTCTGTGGTGGCGACTTTTCACTTGGGGAAAAAGTTTTCAAATGCAAGTACTATAAATTTGTAAAGTGGTGCAACATTCATTCTGAAACTCGTGTGACCAAACAAACTATTCCAACACATCCAGATGGGTATGCTTATGCTAGGCATGGTCCTCTTTCACACCCAAACATGTTGAATTGCTCTGAGCTATGTTCAACCGACAGAATCCCTTGTGAGTCCAAAGTGCAAAATGGCTGCAATCTTTGATGGGGTGTTACTCAAACACCATGATGCTTAGAAACTTCTCATCTGAGCTTATGAAATAAAAGTAGGCCCCTCTACAATAACCTCTCTCAGTTTTTTCTATCTCGAAGGCATTTTCCTGTGCTGACAACTTTTCAATTGGGAAAAAAATTATCAAATGCAAGTAGTGTAAAGTTGTGAAGTTGTGCAAATTTCATTCTGCAACTTGTGTGATCAAATGAACTATTACAATGCATCCAAGTGGGTATGTTTATACTAGACATGGTCCTCTTTCACACCCAAACACGCCGAACCGCTCTGAGCTACGTTCAACTGACAGAATCGCTTATGAGTTTAAAATACAAAATGACTACAATTTTCAACGGGTTGTTACTCGGACACTGTGATACTTAGAAATTTTTTGTCTAAGCCTATAGGATCACATTAGGTTCCTCTACAATAACCTCTCTTGATCTTCACTATCTCGGAGCCATTTTCCCATGGTGGTGACTTTTCACTTGGAGAAAAAGTTGTCAAATGAAAGTAGTGTAAAGTTGCAAAGTGGTACAACTTTCATTCTGTAACTTGTGTGACCAAACGAATTGTTCCAAAACATCTGGGTGGGTACATTTACGCTAGGCATAGTCCTCTTTCACACCCAAACATGCCGAATTACTCTGAGCTACGTTCAACCGGTAGAATCCCTTATGAGTCCAAAGTGCAAAATGGCTACAATCTTTGATGGGGTGTTACTCGGACACCGTAACACTTAGAAAATTATTGGTTGCACCTATAGGATCTTATTGGGCCACTCTACAATAATCTCTCTCAATTTTCGCTATCTCAGAGGCATTTTTCTGTGGTGGTGACTTTTCACTTTTGTTCTGCAACTCGTGTGACCAAAAGAACTATTCCAAAACATCCAGGTGGTTATATTTATGCTAGGCATGGTCCTCTTTCGCACCCAAACACACCGAATCACTTCGACTTACATTCAACTGATAGAATCTTGTATGAATCCAAAGTGCAAAATGGCTGCAATCTTTGATGGGGTGTTACTTGAACACCGTGACACTTAGAAATTTCTCATCTAAACCTATGGGATCATGTTGGGCCCCTCTCCAATATCTCTCAATTTTTGCTATCTCAAAGGTGTTTTCCCATGGTGGTGACTTTTCACTTGAGGAAAAAGTTGTCAAATGCAAGTAATGTAAAGTTGCAAAGTGGTGCAACTTTTATTTTGCAACTTGTCTGACCAAATGAACTATTCCAACACATCTGGGTGGGTATAGTTATGCTAGGCATAGTCTTCCTTCATACCCAAACACACTGAATTGCTTTGAGCTATGTTCAACTGGTAGAATCCCTTATGAGTCCAAAGTGCAAAATGGTTGCAATCTTTGATGGGTTGTTACTCAAACATCGTGATGCTTAGAAAATTCTCACCTGAGCCTATGACATCGCATTGGGTCCTACAACAACCTCTCTCATTTTTTGATATCTTGGAGGTATTTTCCCATGGTGGCAACTTTTCACTCAGGGAAAAAGTTGTCAAATGCAAGTAGTGTAAAGTTCTAAGGTGGTGCAACTTTTGTTCTACAACTTGTGTGACCAAACAAACTATTCCAATGCATCTGGGTGGGTACGTTTATGCTAAGAATGAAACTCTTTCACACCCAAACACGTCGAATCGCTCTGAGCTATGTTCAACCAGTAAAATCTCTTATGAGTCCAAAGTACAAAATGACTACAATTTTCAACAAGGGTTTACTCAAACACCGTTACACTTAGAAACTTTTCATCTAATCCTATGGGATCATGTTGAGCCCCTCTACAATAACCTCTCTCATTTTTTGCTAACTCGGAGGCATTTTCCCATGGTGGCGACTTTTCACTTGGGGAAAAAATTGTCAAATGCAAATAGTGTAAAGTTACAAACTAATGCAACTTTCATTTTGCAACTCATGCGACCAAATGAACTATTCCAACATATTCAAGTGGGTACATTTACGCTAGGCATGGTCCTCTTTTGTACCCAAACATGCCGAATCGCTTTGAGCTATGTTCAACTGACATAATCCCTTACTTGACTCTAAAGTGCAAATGACTGCAATCTTCAATGAGTTGTTACTTAGACAATATGATGCTTAGAAATTTCTTGTCTGATTCTATGGGATTGTATTAGGACCCTCTACAATAAATTCTCTCAGTTTTTGTTATCTCAGAGGTGTTTTCCTGTGGTGGCGACTTTTCACTTGGGGAAAAAGTTGTCAAATGTAAGTAGTATAAAGTTGCAAAGTGGTGCAACTTTTGTTCTATAACTCGTGTAACCAAATATACTATTCTAACACATTCATATGGGTATGTTTATGCTAGGCATGGTCCTCTTTCACACCCAAACACGCCGAATCGCTCTGAGCTATGTTCAACCTGTTGAATCCCTTATGAGTCCAAAGTGCAAAATGACTACAATCTTCAACGAGGTGTTACTCAGACACTGTGATGCTTATAAAATTCTTGTCTAAGCCTATCTAATTGTGTTGGGCCCATATATAATAACCTCTCTCATTTTTTGCTAACTTGGCGGCGTTTTCCTATGGTGGAGACTTTTCACTTGGGGAAAAAGTTGTCAAATGCAAACAGTGTAAAGTTGCAAAGTGGTGCAACTTTTGTTCTACAACTCTTGTGACCAAACGAACTGTTCCAATGCATCTGGGTGGGTATGTTTATGCTAGGCATGGTCCTCTTTCACACCCAAACACGCTGAATCACTTTGAGCTACGTTCAACTGGCTGAATCTCTTAAGAGTCCAAAGTGCAAAATGGTTGTAATCTTTGACGAGTTGTTATTCATACACCATGATGCTTAGAAATTTCTCGTCTGAGCCTATGTGATCACATCAGGCCCCTCTACAATAACCTCTCTCATTTTTTGATATCTTGGAGCCATTTTTCCATGGTGGTGACTTTTCACTTGGGGAAAAAGATGTCAAATGCAAGCAGTGTAACATTGCAAAATGGTGCAACTTTCGTTCTGCAACTCACGTGACCAAACAGACTTTTCAAATACATTTGGATGGGTATGTTTACGCTAGGAATGGTCCTCTTTTGTAACTAAACACACCGAATCGCTCTGAGCTATGTTTAACTGGTTGAATCCCTTAAAATTTTGAATTGCAGTTGTTGTCACCGAATAGTGCACCCTTACTGAGATGCAAAACTCAACCTACTAGTGAAGCATTGGATCTGGATATTCAATATCCATGATGTATGGTTTTTAGTGCTATAGAGTTATAAAACATGATGTGGTGGCAGTTATAGGACCATGTTTTCCAATGATTTGTCATGTTATTTCACACAAAAAATGGAAGGAGGTCTTTTAACTTATTTAAATGATGAATATGGGAGAAATGTGATAACTACAAATGGGTGATGCATCTGAAAATCAAGCTTATATTTTTTTTATACACATATTGTAGAAGTTGTCAAACCCAACTTCAAAGTCCAAGAACACCTACATGCAAGAATACCTATCACAGGTAAGAAAAAATGGAGAAAGAGAGAAAGAGATATTTTGCTCTGTGAAATTGAAAAACTATATTCTCAACAACTGAATTAGCATAATTACATAAAAGATCAATTCTTAAGAAAGGAGATCAACAAAACCCTAAAAGGATAACACATTTAATAATTAATATAATTATTAAATGTCTTAGTATGCAAACTAAGGTGAAATGTTAAGAAGGAGATAAAGGTAATTTAATTAACATGATTAAATTTAAACCTTTACTCTAACACCCCCCCTTAAGATGAGCAAAAGTGCAGCTACAAACATATGCAAGAAAGAAAAGGTAACTACAATGCAAGAAAGTAAACTTGGGTCCCGACAACAAGGCCAGATAAGGTACCCAATTACAACCAAATCTCTGTAAAGTGGAGAAATAGAGAAAACCTCATGGGAAAAACTCTACTCCAAAAAGAGAAAAAAGCATGCTAAAAAAACATGAAAGAAGGAAGGAAGGCCTCAAGTCTGCAAACCAAAGAAGTGTCCTGCACAAAACCCTGAGGCTGCTCCATATAGATCTCCTCATGTAGGTCACCGTGCAAGAAGGCACTCTTCACATCCATCTGAAACACTGACCATCCCTGTGAAGCTGCAAGTGAAAGTACAAAGCGAATAGAATTCATCTTAGTGACAGGGGCTAAGGTCTCGGAGTAATCAATACCCTCCACCTGAGAAAAACCCTTCGCAACAAGACGTGCCTTATACTTATCAATAGAACCATTTGCAGCATACTTGGTACGGTACAACCACTTGCACCGAACCAACTTTCTTCCCTTAGGAAGAGGACAAAGATCCCAAGTATGATTCTTCATCAAAGAAGAATACTCCTCATTCATAGCCTTATCCCACTCAAGGTGACCTGTCGCCTCTGAAAACTTTTGAGGATCATCCAAAATGGCATGACTCAAAAGACTAGAACCAGATGCCTAAGCATGAGTACGACGAGTATCTGAAGTATCACCAGCCAAAGAACCAGCTGCATCAACAGTGACACGGGCCCACCTAGGCAAGGATGGAGCAACTGGTGGTGGTGGAGATGGCAGATCATCATCTACATCATCCTTAAGAGATAATTAATCCTCAAGTGATGAAGAGGGAGGAGTAGGAAATGAGGGAGAAGCTGGTGATGGAGAATCCATCTGAGGATAGCGCTCATCAAACTGGACATCTCGCCAAAACAAGACCTCTCTGGAATCAAGATCAAACAACCTATATGCCTTAACATCCTCACAGTAGCCAACAAATATGAGTGGTCGGCTCTTCCTCTCCATGGCTTTCCTCTGAGCATCAAGAATAAATTCCCAAGCCTCACTACCAAAAACTCAAAATGTAGAAACATTAGGCTTGACATGGGTCCAAGTCTCCTCAGGAGTCATATGTCGCAATGCCTTATGAGGCATCTGATTCTGAATATAATTGGCACAATTGATTGCCTCAGCCCAGAAGGAAGAAATCATAGCTCGAGACTGTATCATACAATTTTCCATCTCCCGTAAGGTTCTATTCTTTCTCTCAGCAACACCATTCTGCTGAGGGGTGTAAGGGACTGTAAACTGATGTTGTAAACCATGCTCAATGCAAAAATCTATAAAAGCCTGATTAACATATTCCCCCCCATTATCTATGCGTATCCTCCTGATAGAAAGTCCAGATTGCTTCTCCACAAATTTCTTAAAAATCTTGAATGAGTTAAAGACATCAGACTTGTACTTAAGAAAGTACACCCATGTTCGTCTAGAGAAGTCATCAATAAAAGTGAGCACATAGCGAGCCCCTGAAAAGGAAGGAGTCAGAAAGGACATAAGATCACTATGTACCAACTCTAGGGGTGCCCTAGCACGAGTGGCTCAACCCTTAGGAAAAGGATCTCGATGATGTTTGCCAAGAACACAACCTTGACATACATCATCAGTACAAGAAATCTGTGGGAGCCCAATCACAAGTGCCTGAGTACTCATCTGCTGTAGATATCTATAATTGACATGGCCAAAATTCTCATGCCAAAGCCTGCTCACTGAATCTGCATGTGCTATAAGAGAGGAACCAACAGTGTCAGAACTCTCAAAGCCATCAAATCTGTACAAGCGTGATGTAGAATCCACACTCCCAATAGCCACAACCAAGTTAGGATCATGAAGGTCTTGAATAACCACATCATGTGGTGAGAACTCAATTGTCTTACTAGAGCCAGAGTGGCAAATCTGATAAATAGATAGAAGGTTTGTTAAAATGTCAGGAACCAGAAGCACATCCTGTAGACAACCACCATCCAATGAAACAGTACCTGAACCCTAAACTGAGAGTTGTGCTGAGTCACCAACTGCAATCTGTGAAGTAGCACTATGAGCAAGTGCAGTGACTAAATACTGTGAGTGAGATATGGTGTGAAGCACCAGAGTCAATAATCCATGTGGATCCTGAAGACGAGGCTCGTGCAGAAAGAGCATGACCTTTCCCCGTGGATGGAGAAGGAGGTTGAGGTGAGGAAATATGATGTCGTTGCATGGCTTCCTCTAAAGCCTCTAATCATTTCCAACACCTGGAAACTAGATGTCCTTCCTTGCCATAGAAACTACAAGGATCACGTGGATTCTTTTTAGTCTTGGAGGAAGACTCACCAGACTTAGAAGATTTACCCTGTTTAGGATTGGATTGTGGTTTTGAATTTGTTTTAGGTGGTGGCTTGGAGGAACTCTCATTGCCAACTAAATCTGTCTTCGGCTTCTGTTTCTGCTTTTGTTTCCCTTGGGATGGCTGAGCAACCAATGCTTTATTCTTTGATCCAGGAAGAGTATCCAACTGTGTGAGCTTGGCTTGCTCTCGTGTCAATCGATCACAGAATGCCTCAAGAGAAGGCATGGTAAAATGTGGACCCAAAGCATCCATGGTGGAATAGAAGGTAGAAGAGAAAATCTGGAAGGATCCTTGAAGCTTAGATAGAATCAAGTAAATGCACTCTATATTTGTTTTGTTTTTACCACAACCCTATAACAAAGATCTGAGAGATTGAAATTTCATCAGGTACCAAAGTGGTCAATTCTGCGTCAATCTGAAGTGCTCGAAACTGATTTATGGTGCCAAAAAGTGTTTCAAACTTCAACCACATAGCTCGAGGAGTTGCACAACCCTCGAGATGAAAGAGAAGACTATCTGAAACATGCAAGGATAACAACCCCATGGCCTCATCCATTATGTTCCTGTGCTGAAAGATCTCAAATTGACGTTACAATTGAGGTTGAACATCATATAAACATGACCATAAACCTTTGGACATGAGAAGTCTTGTCATCTGTGCCTTCCAGGTATGATAATTATGTGGGGAAAGACACTCAACCGAAGAAGAGTATGCCATTAAACCCTGCACCTATGCCTGCTTGTTTTTTTATTATTATTATGTGATCTTTCAAAATAGATAGAAGATGCAGAAGGGTTTGATTGTTTTTGAGATTTTTGGTGTTCTGGTTTTTTGATGGAAAATACAAAAAGCAAGAAAAAAAACTGTCCCACAATACGAAAACCCAAAAACCAGTACAATTTTTAAAGCTGAAAAGCTTGAAAAAGAAAAAAAATGCTTCATACAAAATTCTATGTACCTGGTAAATTTCTGATGAAAAAATATCACATATCTGAATAGAGCATGCTGGGAGCTTTCCAATGCCTATTCGAGTTTGAGAAACGGAGTTCGTTTGCACCTTCTAGGGCCTTGGAAGTGCAAAAAAAATACCCCACTTTGACTGGAAAAAAATACAGTCAAACAGAAAATTTGGAAAAAATTACCAAAACCATGGCGTCTGGCATAGAATCAGCTTTCCAATGCCTATTTTTTTTTGAAAATCCAAACTAAAATGAGCAAGATACGCCCGATTTGGTGAAGGTAGCTGCAAAAGCACTATATTCCCCCATAGCCCTCAGGGGCTTAAAAAATAGACCCCTGGTCCGCTGGGGGACCAGGGGCTGGGCATGGGTGGTGAACTAGTGGAGGGTGGTTCATAGGCAGCTCTCTAGCTGGGTGGTGGTGGCCCGTCGGCGGAGCTCGACAGGCGGTCGCCGAGCGGAGAGTCGGCAGCAGCTAGGCGGCCCGCTGGCTGAGCTCAGTGGCCGCCGCCTCTGCTGGTGGCCGCTTGGCTGCTGGCCAATGGTGCTTGCCTTTTTAACTGGCAGCGGTTAAAAAATGCAAAAAATTGAAAATTTTAAAAAAAAAATTTCAAATTTTCACCTTGTAAATCGTGCCCTGAGGTCGTATGACCTTGGGGCCAAAAAAAATTTGCCTTCTGGTGCAACTGTGCTCAAATAGGGCATGCCATATATGAAAATATGGGTTTTTGGCTACTCTGAGTCCAACCGTGAGGTCAGTTTGGGCCCAAGATGCACCCAAAAATCAGAGTAAGCCAAATCCACATAAAAAAACTCTATAAACTTGTAAAGCCAGATCTACCCCTTTCAACTCCAAATTCTTCAAAATTAGGAATAGGCTGCAGCAGGTATGTGCTCTAATACCATGTAGAAGTTTTCAAACCCAACTTCAAAGTCCAAGAACACCTACATGCAAGAATACCTATCACAGGGAAGAAAAAATGGAGAAAGAGAGAAAGAGATATTTTTCTCTGTGAAATTGAAAAACTATATTCTCAACAACTAAATTAGCATAATTACATAAAAGATCAATCCTTTAGAAAGGAGATCAACAAAACCCTAAAAGGATAACATATTTAATAATTAATATAATTATTAAATGTCTTATTATGCAAACTAAGGTGAAATGTTAAGAAGGAGATAAAGGTAATTTAATTAACATGATTAAATTTAAACCTTTACTCTAACACATATAATATCTTCAGAATATCATTAAAACTGACATGTGCATTGATTTGATCTAATGAGATGTCAAGTGTTGTCATATTAGTAGATGCAAATACATTTTTTTGGTTGGATCAACAACTATCATGTGTTTTGATGCAGGTTCATACAAGTTCTTAGAGGTATATATACATATATGCATGTGAGGTTTGAAACATCCACTTGTTCTATAGATGCAAATGCAATGATTGCTAAGCTTTAGAATTAGAACCATTAGTTGTTGGATGCCAACGTCAACCATGAATTAAAAGCAATACATTTTGCTATGATATTTTTTTATGGGAAGGAGCTCTTATAGTTCATTTGAAACCTTTTGGTGTTAAAATCCTTGTCACTATAGAACTTGGAGCATACATGCAAATACATGAAGAATCATGAAGAATACATGTGAACACATGAATTATACATTAGAAGAATGAAGCATACACATGAATACACACAATATACGTGAGGTATACACGTGAATAAGTGAAGCATACATGTGAATAAGTGAAACACAAGTAATTGAAGCATTGCAAGGGATACAAACCACCAGGAATGGAGCTTATTTACACAATACACATTAGATGGAGCTTATTGGGCAATTGACAGTAATTATTTAAGCATTAGATGTAAAAAAAACCCATGCCTACAACATTCAAGCATACAATTTACACAATACGCGTGATAACATCATTCAAGAATGGCAGTAGAAAAATAATATTTTATTTAATAAAAAATCTATAATATATTGATAAAATTATATACAATATATCCAAAAAAACCATACAGGCTTACTAAAAAAGATCCATATGAACATAAAATGTCACATATATATCAATAGTACAAAAAATATGTTCCAAAATGCCACATAGGCTTACAACAAATGACCCAAATACGTAGTCATTTCCCTCTAGGGGAAGGAAAAAGATCCCATGTTGCCTTAGAAATTTGGCTAGATGTAGTGTCTATTGGTTCTCTTGTCTTTTGAACACACTCACTAGACCTCCTCTCTAGACTCCTATGGATTTGCACTTGATACAATAAAAAGTATAGATGTTAATACATAGAAATTAAATTATGGAATGACATAATAAAATATAGTCACTTACCGCATACAAATAGTCATCATGCACATTTACAACATTACCACATCCACGATCTAGAGTGACACCCACCTGTAGAAACCATCAAGATAGAAATTAAACTACATGTACAAGTATCATGAAAATTTTCAATAATAGACCATAAAAGATAAAATATAATGTCAAATTGACTAATTTATTGCATACCTCTCTCAAAGGATCAGAATTGGCTATTGCTGCAGCAACTCCATGGTCCATCATGCCACCAACAACGCCAAGGCTGTCTAATGTGAACAACTAAAAATGAAACAACATATCTAACAATCATATAAAGAAGTTTAGGTAGTCCCTTTATAACTGTCATAAATGAACAACAAATGAAAATGAAAAGAGCAACAATATGATTGTCATAAATGAATAGGAATAAAAAATGTAAAAGTGTAGCAACTTCATAGATAAAAATGTAGAAAATTCATGCAACATGAGTGCAACAACTTTTGAAGGAAGCTAGTCAAGAGGCTTGTTTTTATGTGTTTTATCTTATTCCTAAGTTGCAGGGGCCAAGATAAAGTTTGCACGTGCAATAGTTCACCAGTAGTTTGATATTGTGGATGTATCAGACATAAAAGTTGATAATAGGAAAACAAAGAGTCATGAATGATGCAAAAGTATGATTGAAATCGCCAAAAAAGTGATGTGGGATTGTCGAGAAAGGTCCCTTAGCCCTGTGGTTCAAAGGTCTTTCTCATATTTGTTAGTTCGATGCAAACTTTTATGACTGTCCCAAGAGGGCAGATTATGTAGTTTAAGGTTAAATGTTGCAAGCCATGAATGGTCACGTTGTTGGACATTACTTAGGAGTGTTCCATGATCACTTGTATCTCAAGTCAAGCTTGCCTCAAGGTTTACATTGTTTCTTTCTAGTGAAAGTGCTGGTCATTACTTTTGGTAAAGTATCAGTCATTGTTAGGGCATTGTGAGTTTGACAAATTGCATGAAGTCAATTAGTGTGTCAAAAGTGATTTAATTCTTGTTGTCCCACCATTTTATGTTGTTCCACCCTTTCAAAATGTGCTTTCCATCATTGGTGATCCAATAAATCAAATGGTCAATAGGGATAAAGGATGTGAAGAGGGCTTAAGCCTTGGTTTCAATGAAAACCTTAAAGGGAGTAAATTAGGACAGTCAAGTTTTGTTGAATCTTGTCCTTCCTTTGCATCAATTGGTAGGGAATAAAGGAACATAGGGTGAATCAAGGGAAGATAATGGGGCAAGACCAAGAGGGGATAATGGAACATATAGTGAAATAAGAGAGGGCAATGGGATGGGAATAGAAGGGGTTAATGGAACATAGGATGGACTAGAATAGATTAATGGGATGGGCTAGGATGGGATAAGAAAATATAGCATGGACTATTAGAGGTTAATGGGATGGGATTAGGAGGGAATAAAGGAACACAGGGTGAATTGGGAGAAGATAATGGGACAAGACCAAGAGGGGATAATGGAACATACAGTGAAATAAGAGAGGGTAATGGGATGGGAATAGAAGGGGTTAATGGAACATAGGATGGACTAGTATAGATTGATGGGATGGGCTAGGATGGGATAAAAAAATATAAGGTGAACAATTAAAGGTTAATGATATGGGATTATTAGGGAATAATGGAACATAGGGTGAATTAGGAGGTGTCTAGGGTTTGAATATACATGAAGTGGGAGCTTGACCTGTGTGTAGTAATAATATAGAAGAGTTATAGGATGAAATTTGGATAAAGATGGTATAACATAGAATGGATAAAGGAACATAGGGGATGATGGAACATAGGGTGAAATAATAAACGGTAGAATAAGATGGGAGTAGAAGGGCATAATGAAATATAGGATGGACTAGTAGATATTAGTGGGATGGGCTAGGAGGAGATCATGGAAAATAGGGAAAACTATTAAATGTTAATGGGTTGGGATTAGGAAGGAATAAAGGAAAAAAAACTGAATTAGGAGAAGATAATGTGACACGATCAAGAGGGGATGATGGAACATAGAATGGACTTGTAGAGATTAATTAGATGAGCTAGGATGGGATAATAAAATATTTTTAAGGTGAACTATACTAGAGGTTAATGGGAAGTAATTAGGAGGGAATATTAGACCATAAAGTGAATGAGGCGATGTCAAAGGTTTGAATATAGGACATGAAGTGGGAACTTGAGGTGTGTAGTAATAATGTATAAGATATTTGGTCAATAATGAGTAGAAGGAAAGGTTTCTTGTAACGATATGTGTATAAGATGAAATATGGAGGAAGGTGGTATAATATATAAGGTGTTAAAGATTGGGATATGTGATATAAAATGGTTAAAATATGCATGATGAAAGGAATGGAAGAATGAGATGAATGTTGAATGGTAAATATAATTAGGATCTCACAAGACCAACCAATGTTTGTTTTTCTCATCAATTTTTTAGATTTGTATACGCAAAATTATGAAACTAGCTAACATTGTTTTACAACACCATTAATGAATAAAGGTTACCTAAGTGAAAGTTGTTTGAGGACATGAATTGTGAGGTGTGGAGGTCAAAGGTCCACCAAGAAACTGTTTGACATCCAAAGCATGTTATGAGACAAACATTCAAATATAGCATTCAATTGTTCAAATGCAATAATAATATCTTTAATACTAGTTGCATACATGTGGAATCAATGTCGAGAATGAATAAGGGTTTGTAACAATGGAGCACGTCTCATGAACACTCCAACCCTAAAATTTCATCATATTGATTCTACTAATTTAATTATTCTTAAATTTCAAAATATAATTTAATAAACAAAATTAAATGAAGTTGAATTTTACCTGAGTATCAATGCCATATGTATTATTTATCAATTCATCTGTCATAGCCATCACCTTTGCAACTGATGTAGGCTATGTAGCTGCATCCTGATCACTCTAATAATTGTACGTATAAATAGAACCACAAACATCACAATGGTGGGGTGGAGCTCAGGGCCTACACATCTCCTCTACATTAGGCTCTACTATAGGCCTCACACACTGTATAATGGTTTGGGTGAGTGAGCTCATTGACTCTAGCATGTCCACCTCTACACTGTCCTTAACAATGGAAGGAACAACGACATGCTCCACCATGGGTTTGGCCAAGGGTCTCGGTGCCAACTATGGATTACATTGTGTAGCAGGTCTATCATGTGTGGAGCCCCCACCTCTACCTTGAAAGTATAAGATGTTAAAATAATTTGGCATCTTATTGAGGAAAAACTCACAATAGAGTTTCCTGAAAAAGTATTGTGGTACCTCATGCTTATTGCATGGAGGTTGGTTAAACACCATCCACCACCACTCCCAAAATTTAATTTTAATTCATTCATGGTGGCACCAAAGGATGGGGAACTTCCTACATGCATGAGACTTGAAGGTGCATTGGTTCTCGGGTTTGTAAATAGGGCACACAAGTCGGCTTTGCTTTTTTTTTTTTCACATCTGCATATGAAAAATCACTAGCATAAAATTGTCTCACCCATGCTTCTTATTTGACCAAAACTTTATTTTCTCACTCATTTCTCCTACATGAGATACACTTGACTTCAACAATTTGACAATCCCTCTCCTAAAAGGGTGGATTTTGGCATGCTCGATTAATCTTCCAATTATTTTTTCAATGTATCTTTTATTATTTTCAATTTGATTTAGGATATTTGCTTTTGTTCCTTGAGGATGCCTATGAATTGATGGAGGGGTTTCAGGTTGTTCTTGTATAGGAGGCTCTTCGTGAGGGGGTGATTATGAATTCTCAATGTTTCGAGGTGGAGATTCATTCCTTGAGAATTAGAACAATTTTTTATTAAAAAAACCTATTTCAATCTACATTCTAAATCAAATTTGAAATAAAAACAATAAAAATACATACCTCTTCACAATCTTTGACCTCTTTGATGTGTTGGCAGCATCCTCATGAAGAATTGCAAGCTAAGAGTACAAAAAATGGAATAGATTTGGCAAGCGCGAGTTGTAGCTTCCTGAAAACCTCTAAGCCAAGTCACGGGTGAACAAAAAATAAAGTTACAAATGTGTTTTTTTGTTTTAATACAACTTTTCTATTTGGCATATGCCAAATTTGGCATGCTCAAAATGACTTCTCATTTGGCATGCGCCAAATTCTCTTTTTTGGCATTTTTTTGCATTTTTTCAATTTGGCATCAAAATTGTGTCATAGATCCATGCACTTACGCTGTGTTTCAGTTCTTGTTATTTTATTTTCATGCTAACTCATTATAACAGATTAAGGGTTTATTGAATGAATGTGGATATGAATGTTGATGAGGGTAAATTAAAGTTTTAACATACAACTGATTCACCCCCCCTCTTAGTTGTCTTGTGCATTCAACAATTGGTATCAGAGAAAGGTTCCTTGGAAGAAAGATTGACTGCTTAAGGTAGATCTAGGATGGCGCACAAGAAGGAGATCCCTATGTCTGATGGAATGAATTATGCATTTTGGAAAACAAGGATGGAAGGATTTCTAAGTTATTTGGGATTTGATGTCTGGAAATCAATTCACAATGGATATACTATGCCTAAAAATAGTCTGAGCACCGAATCTAAAATCAAGGTCTATGAAAGCAATATTAAAGCAAGGTATTCTCTCTTAAGTAATCTTACAAATTTTGAATTAGTGAAAGTTATGAATTTGAAAACTGCTAAAGAAATCTGGACAAAGTTAGAAAAGCATTTATGAAGGAGATGATAAGGTTAAACAAGCTAAGATGCAGAATCTAAAGATCACATTTGAGAATTTGTGAATTTCTGAAGATACAAATATTACAAGCTACATGCAAAGGGTAGATGAAGTGGTTAGTTCCATTAGAGGTCTTGGTGGAAAATTCAAAGAATCAAAAGTGGTAAAGAAAATTCTTAGAACCCTTCCTAAAGTTTACAGTCATAAAGTTTCTTCTATTAAGGAATTTTCAAATCTAGATCAACATACTAGAGATCAATTGTATGGTTCTCTAACTACATTTGAAATGAGAGAGTTTGGTACAAATAATGGTGTAAAATTTGAGACTACTTTTAAAGTTGGAAAATCAGAGAAGATTGAAGAATTAGATCAGGGGGATCTTGATGATGTGGAAGCTAACTTTGTGAAAAGGATGAAAAAGGGTATTGGTAAGTACAAAGGTAAGTTGCCTTTCAAATGTTTCAATTGTGGAAAGAAAGGTCACTATGCTTCAAGATGTCCAAACAGAGTTGTGAATGAAAAAAACAAGGAGAACAGAGGTAAAATGATCAAGAAAAGTTGTTATGTTAGAGAAGATGTAAGTAGTTTTTATGATGAATCTAATTATGTAGATGATGATGATGGTGAATGTTTGTTCATGGCTTTAAAAAATGAAACCAATCTTGCTAACTCTGAAATATGTGTGAAGGAATGCCCTATGGAGACAAAGGAAAGGACTGAAGGTACCTTGCATCTTCTTTTCATGCTAGATATGACAAGAACTATTGGATCATTGAGAGTGGGTACCTACTCTAATCATATATGACCGATGACAAGAGTAAGTTTGTTAGGACTTGAAAAGTATGATGGAGGACTTGTTAGATTTGGTGATGATCAGGTGCTAAGATATGTGGAATAGGTTCAATCAGTTTTGATGGAAAGCATAATATTGATGATGTTTACTATGTTAAGGGTTTAAGACATAACCTCTTGAGTGTTGGACAAATGTGTAGCAAATGATACAATCTTATGTTTCAAATGATGGATGTGAGATCAAAAAAGGATCTGAACTATCATTGTTTGGAAGAAGGATAGATGGAAATGTTTATTAGCTCAAGGGTGTTGATGGTCATTGCTTCATGACTCAGATTAATGAAAGTTGGCTATGGTACAAGAGGATGTGTCACATTAATTTTGATAATCTGGTAAGAATCAGTTCAATTCAAGCAGTGAGAGATTTTCCAAATATTACAAAGCTTATCAATGTTGTTTGCAAGGATTGTCAAATTGGAAAGCAAACAACAAGAAGTTTCAAAGAAAAGAACAATCTATTATTGGATTGTTAGAGTTGGTGCATATAGATATTATGGTCCTACAAGAGTAAGAATTCTTCAAGGAGACAAGCATTTCATGCTTTGATTGATAATTGTTCTAGAATGACATGGGTTACTTTTCTTTAAAAATCTAAAGTAGATAGGCTCAAATTATTTAAAGTTATGGTTGAGAATGAAATGGACACAAAAATCAAGTGTTTGAGGTTTGAAAGAGGTGGAGAGTTCACCTCCAATGAATTTAACATGTTATGTGATAATCATGCCATAAAGAGGCACTTGTCCACCCCTAGAAATCCTTAGCAAAATGGAGTAGTTGAAAGAAAAAAAGGACTATTCAAGATGATGCAAGGACTATGATGAAAGAAGCTAACCTACTAGAAGTCTACTGGAGAGAAGAAATTCATACTACTATTTATATACTTAAAAAATTTCAAGCAAAATGAAACAACACAAAGACTCCCTATGCATAGATAAAATGATGAGTGTTCTTGGTGAATGTTTGTAGCTTCTCACAATATGAATCTTGTCAAGTTGCCTAAAATACTTTAGAAAATTTCATTGCCACTTAAGGTAATAAACAACCTGAAGTTTGATAAGGTCACCACTTCTTGATACTCTTTACAAATCTCTACACCTTTGTACATACAAATTGATGAGTGTTGTTGGCAGTGTAATGTTCTGTAGCTTCTCACGAGAGTCAATTTCAATATTCTCCATGTAGATCAGTCTGAAAAGACTCGACAACTCATTAAGCTTAGGGCAATCACTAATAGTCAACTCCCTAATTTCGATAAGATCGCCACTTTATGATACTCTTTGTATATCTCTGCAACTTGATGATAATTGATACTGATAAGGGAAAATCTACACGGAAGGATTCAAAACCATAATTTTAGGATTACCTTTAGTTCTATTATTTTTTAAGATGTATGAAAGATCGAATTTTAAAGATGTATTTTTTATAATGTTTAAATTTTTCTTTTTTACAAGTTAACAAAACTACATGTAAAGCTACGCTTTTTAAAGCTTTTTCTAACCCTTTTAAAACTTTTTCTTCTTGTTTTCTAAGGACAAAAAATATAAAATTCATAGTGTATTTTTTACAATATGGTGTCATTATCTCTTTAATAAACATTGATTGGTT
Organism: Sequoia sempervirens; assembly: GCA_007258455.2. NCBI lineage: Eukaryota > Viridiplantae > Streptophyta > Pinopsida > Cupressales > Cupressaceae > Sequoia > Sequoia sempervirens. The sequence goes on along the minus strand of VDFB02056351.1, from coordinate 1,187,483 downwards.
TATGGTTGTAAATCAATGTGGTTTATTAAGATGATTTATCTTATTAGTAATTAATTGTTTCTCTTTAAAATTGGTTTTCATTAAATTCAAAGAAAACAACTGTTAGTTTCAGAATCTTCACAGCTTCGTAGAGACTAACTAATGAGTGTTGTGGCCAATGTAATGTTCTACAAATTTTCACAAGAGCCAATCTCATATTTCCCCACACTACTTAGTCTAGACTCTATAGAGACTTGGAAAATCCTCAAGCTCAAGAAAATTACTAATAATCATCTCTCTAAGCTTTGTAAGCTCGTCAATTCTTGCTACTTTATCCAAATATCTACAACTTTGTATAGACAACCTAAAGAGTGTTCTTGGTAACTCGTCAAGCTTAAGAAAATTACTAATGTCTAATTAGCGAATCTCAAAATTACCAAACACACTTTTCAAAGAACCATCCAATAGAATATATTTAAACTTCCTACATCCATCAATTGTAATCCTCTCAAGTCAACTTGGACCTATAAAACCTAGAAACTCCTCGAGCTTCAGATAGCCTCGAATGCCTAATTCTACAAGATCTTCATAACCAAAAATTAATGATTTCAAATTTTGACAACCATCCAACTAAAAATATTTCATCTTCACATTTTCATCAAATGCTAATCTCTCCAAACACTTCCTACCACTAAGACACAAGTCTTCAGACTCAAGGTCTAGACATTAAAAAATGTTTAACAACACAAGATTTGTAAGATCAAATGTTCCTACTAGTATTTTGATTTTTTAACAATCCGTAACTAAAAAATAATTTAATGTCTTAACTCTTGTTAAAATCACTTCCATAGGATTTCTTATGGCATCAAGTTTGATAGATTTATGGTTGGGATAGTGAATTCCACTAATGAAGATCTTGGATAGAAATTTTTAATGGCTAATTTCTAACTTTTCAAGGCCACTCATTAGGGCCTTAACACTACTAGATATTCCTCGATTATTCCAATTTACTTACCATTAAATTTGAAATTCATGATAATCAAAGATTTATAGAGTCCTCTCTTTTATTTGAAGCATGTTCCCCCTGATTTGGAAGAACGAAGACATAAACTACAAATATTCATATTGAGAGATTCTAGTAAAGATGAACCTTGGATTGGAAATCTTTGGACATCTAAGAACACATTCTCTAACTATATAATAGACGTATTAACTTTGGAAACCCTTTCAAAGAGGTTTGAAAAAACACCAGCTCTTTCAAGTGGAAGGATGTCTAAATTTTATTTTTTTTATAAAGTTCTCAATGATAAAAAAGATAGTCTAAAAATAACCATAACATAATGCATTCCACTATATAGCCTTACTAAAGATTTCGTTTTTGAATGAGAAGATCAAAATACCTATATATGATTCTCCCACAATGTTTTGATTCTTTGAACCATCCACCGAGGATTTTTGAAAATTGCAAATTGCAAAGAGGAATCCATGAGGGGATTCTTAAGTTGTTATGTGATATTGTCCTCAAGCTAAAAATTTTGAATCTCTGTTTTACATCTCAAGGCAACGTCTTTCTAGCTTTAATCAAATTTAATTTCCAATATCTGTGATGTCTACCATGAACAAGTTGGACCAAAACCTGAAGAGAAAGAGGTAACCCACCACAGACATTGCTAAATTTTTTTAAAGAGGAATCCATGAAGGGATCCTTAAGTTGTTATGTGATATTGCCCTCGAGCTAAAAATTTTGAATCTCTGTTTTACATCTCAAGGCAATGCTTTCTGGATTTAATCAAATTTAACTTCCAATATCTATGAGCTCTACCATGAACAAGTCAGACTAGAACCTGAAGAGAAAGAGGTAACCCACCACAAACGTCTATGAATTGGTCAACCAACACCTCGTACCTAATACAAGGTGAAATGAAGGAAAATGTGGGAGATGGATAAGAGACCTTAAAATGTGATGAGAGACCTATTCCAAAAGCAAAAGGGGTTGTCCACCTAATCACAAATCTACCTTTTTCATGCTCATTAGGAAGAGGGATAGTGCCACAAACAATTAGAAATGACTTACAACCCTCAAGGTGAGTCAAGCCCAGATTTGGACACTATGTTGCTTTGACTTCCTTATGAGAGAAATGATTGAACAACGATTTTTGGAGAAGAATAAAATTTCTTTAACAATCAAACCTATGAGATCTAACACTTGGAATATGAAGTATTAAGATAACAATATCAGACACAACAATTAACCAACATATCTAAGAAGGTTATGATGGTTTTTACTTGGTTCCAAACGTGGATTTCAGGCTCTGCTAAAGGACATATTGGCCTAGGGGTGAATGGGTCTCTGTACAGGGGTTTGAAAATTCTTTCTCCAGTCCTTGGATCTTGGATCTTAGCTTTTGATTCCACCAAGTTTGACTTTCAGAAAATCGAAAATAAATTTTATAGGTGAGTTTTCATGTCTTAACAACTAAATGATGACAACTTTGACAACTTTACAAAATTGTACTTTTGATCAACTTTTCAATCCTTCTCCACCTACAAATCTACACATACAAAGAGAGAAAATTTGTTTATTTTTGGTGAATAGGGGTTTTCCTTGTTCAAACCCTGGTTTGGTAATTGAACCTTGATATTGAAATAATGATAAAATGAAGGAATTGATGAATGAACAAAGCTTGTTGCACCTCACCAAACCCTTTAATGGCTGCCCTTAGAGGATTGAATTCTAACACATCTCTCTAAGGATTGGATCTTGCATGAAATGGCTTGATTGCTTGATAGATCTTGATGCTTGAATGCTTGCTTGAAACTTGAAACCTACATCACAATGTTAGCTCCAAAAACATGCATGAACACACATAAATATTGACATCATGATAGGATCTTGAATGCTAGAAAAAATGATTGATAAATATGCTCTCCAATGCTCTTGACAATAATCTTTGCTCTTGTGAAATTTTCCTTAATGTTAGATGTTTTGAATTGATAAAATAACTATGTATTTATAAGTGTTTCCTTAATTTCCTGACAATTAAACACCACAAGCTAAAATTTACAATTTGAATTTAGATCATTAAAATGTTGCCAAAAAAATATCAAAAAATGCATTCTTAGTCTTAAGGGGGAAAAATGGGTCCTAGGCCCTAAACTTAGAACACGCATTTTCCAAGATGTGTAATTAAGTGTATGCATTGATTAAATGTGGGTTTCCCTTTTGGAAACTGAAATTAATTAGGCTTGTGAATGCATAATTGGGTTAATTAAAGGCTTAATTAAGTCCAATTAATTAAGGGGATGCAAACATAGTGTGAAAATGTAAAGGTGTACATTTTTCTACACTACACATGGAAAGGTAGGTTAAACTCATTCCAACAAAAGAGTTTCCTCCCGTGGTTTTTGTTCATTCCTTCTAAAGGATAACCAATAGTAATCCTTGTAGATATAACCTCTCCAATGTCGTGGGTTGTGACAATAACCAGACTATTATTTTATTTATTTGAGATATCCATGACCAATAGAGCATTTAACTGCTCCACATGATCAATGTCATCTACAACTATTAGGAAGTTTAAAAAGACGCTCTTTTGTACACTATGTTTGAGATAGCTTGTTCCTTCCTCTATACTTCTAAGACTCTTTTTTTGGTGAAAGAGATCTTTGACAAGTTGACTTTGCAAACAAGGTAGTTCCCTTCTCAGAGAATATAATTCATAAGTGTGAACTAAATCTTTTGTTAGCAACCTAATCTTTGTTGTAATTCATTAAAAAATAGTTATCTTTAACATTTAAAAAATAAATACAAACATTTAATTTTAAAAATGTTGCTTTAAATTAGTTGAGAGTGGTCATTATTATTAATTAATTAAAAAAGTATTAATTATTACTACCATAACAAGAACTAGTAAATAATTATTATTTAAAACATCATTTTAAATTATCATTTATTAATTCATCTCTTAGTTTAAAAAAATAATAATAATTTAAAAAGCTACAATATTTTTCGCTAGATAAAGAGTTTTCATACTTGAACTTTAAAATAAGAATTAAATGACTATGAAAAAAATTAAACCCACTTATCTTTTAGAAAATAAAATTTCTTACTTTAAAAGATAAATATTTTATTTTTAAAAATAAATAAATAATATTAAGTCTTTTATAAGAAAAATATTATGTACACTAATTCTACTCTAAAAAATTACTTAAATTTCGACAAAAATATTGCAAAGATTCTATAAAATGAATTGACATCTTATATCTTTGCAAAGTAAAAACTACAACATTGTCCGATAAGACTCAAGTTATAAAATGATGTAACTTGTCAACAATTATACATAACACACCCACACTTTTTCACTCTTCACCTTTCTTCAACTTTCTTCACCTTTTATCTGAAACCATTTGTTGATGTAGCCTATCCACAATTGTATGTAACACACCCAAACTCTTCGACTCTTCACCTTTCTTCACCTCTACGCGAAACCCTTTCTTCATTATTCCTTTCCCACTTAAATAAGCTTCCGCATAAAAACTATATTCGTAACTGAAATGACCACTTGTTAGCATTGTAACTATCCACTCTCCTTCACGAATATTTGGCCAGGTCTTATGGTTTTCTTTAAAACGAATATTACTAATAACATAATTAATTGGTTTTCTTTAAAATTGGTTTTCAATTAATTCAAAAAACAGTTGGGTTTTAGTTTCAGAATCTTCACAACTTCTTATAGACAAACTGATGGGTGCTGTTCCCAGTATAATGTTCTATAACTTTTCACAAGAGCCAATCTCAATTTGCCTCACACTACTCAGTCTGGAGAGACTTGGCAACTCCTGCTACTCTGTGCAAATCTCTGCAAGTTTGTACAGGCAGCTTGATGAGTGTTCTTGCAACTCGTCAAGCTTGGGACAGTCACTAATTTCTAGCCAGCGACTCTCAAAGTTACCTAACACACTTTTCAAATTATGAGAACTATCCAAAAGAGGATATTGAAAATTCCTTCATCATCAATTTCTAATCCTCTCAAGTCAACTTGGACCTATAAAAGCTGGCAACTCCTCAAGCTCCGGACAGACCCGAATGCTTAATTCTACATTCTCTTCATAACCAAAATTTACTGTTTACAAATTTTGACAACCATCCATCTCACAATATTTCATCTTCACGTTTTCATTAAATGATATGCTCTCCAGACACTACCTACCCCTGAGACGCAAGTCTTCAAACTCAAGGTCTGGACATTCAAAAAAAAAAAAATTAACAGCACAAGATTTGTAAGATCAGATGTTCCTGTTAGTCTTTTGAGCTTTTAACAATTTGCAACTAAAAAACAATTTAACGTCTTTACTCTTGTTAAATTCACTTTCATAAGATTTTTTCATGGCATCAAGTTCGATAGGTTTGAGGCTGGGATATTTAATTGCACCAATGAAGATCTTGGATAGAAATTTTTCATGGCTAATGAAGATCTTGGATGGAAATTTTTAATGGCCACTTTAACACTCCTAGATATTCCTCCATTATTCCAATCTACTTTCCCATAAACTACAACGAATCATATTGAGAGATTCTAGTAAAGATAAACTCTGGATTGGCAATCTTTGGGCATTTAAGAACACATTCTCTAACTATCTGGTATTCCTATTAACTCTGGAAACTCTTTCAAAGAGGTTTGAAAAACCATCAGCTCTTTGAAGTGGGAGGGCGCCTGAAATTCAAAATATTTTTTTATGAAGCTCTAAATGATGAAAAAGAAAAAATTGTCTAGATACAACCATAACATAATGCATTCCACTATATAGCCTTACTAAAGATTTCATTTTTTACTGAGAAGATCACAATACCTCTATGCGATTCTCCAACAATGTTGTGAAGCGTCCACCGAATATTTTCAAACACTGCAAATGTTGAAGAGGAATCCATGAAGGGATGCTTGGTTGTTCTGTGAGATCGTCCTCAAGCTCGAGCCATAGTAAGGAAGCTGATGTCTAAACACAACTATCTGATTGGCCAAAAAAGAACGTAAAATGACAGCTCGTTGAATCGTCGAAAATGGAATGTAAACACCTGCCATTGGTTTTGGCGAGGATAGTTTTAAAACCCATCAATTCCTGCATATACAGAAGCAAGCAGTGCAGTTTTCAATTTATGTAGCAACAACTTAAGATTTGGAATAGTATAGTACTAACGACGAATCTGGAGGGGTAACAAGCATACCAAAGATTCCAAATCTCGAGGATGCCACAGGCGATGAGGAGAGCCGGGCACAAGTGCCATTTCTCTTCCCAAGTCCCTCAGGTGGTCATGCATTCTCAATACAATTTCCCTTTTTTCACTCCACCTCCAAGAATAATGTTTTTCTTCTACAACAAGACATTTATCTTTTAGTGTTTCCAGTGCATTTTGAGCGTCCCATCCTGATGCCTCGCATATTCTTTCGGCCATATGCTTAGGTTTGTCCAAAAAGAAACAAGCAATATCCATGAAAACCTGTTTTTCTTCATCATCCAATGCGTCAAAACTTATTCTCAATCTTTGCTTTACATCTCGAGGCAGCGTCTCTCTAGCTTTAATCAATTTTAACTCCCAATATCTGTGTGGTCTACGATGAACGAGCCGGCCCAGAACCTGAAGAGAAAGAGGTAACCCTCCACACACGTCTACGAATTGATCAACCAGCGCCTCATACCCGGTGCATGGAATGGGTCGGTCAAACGCATGCCAGCAGAAGAGTTGCTTCCCGTGGTTTCTGTCCATTCCTTTTAAAGGATAGCCAACAGCAATCCCTACGGATATAACCACTCCGACATCACGGGTTGTGACAATAACCAGACTATTATCTGATTTATTTAAGATATGCATGACTGATAGAGCATCTAACTGATCCATGTGATCGATGTCATCTACAACTATTAGGAAGTTTAACAAGAGGCTCCTTTCTAGACTATCTTTGAGATAGCTTGTTCCTTCCTCTATATTTCTAAAACTCTGTTCTTTGTGGAAGAGATCTTTGACAAGCTGACTTTGCAAACAAGGTAGTTCCCTTCTCACGGATGCTTCTCGCACATCAAACAAAAAACTTGCTCTGGAGAAATTTGAACGCTTTCGGTTAAACAACTCTTTGGCGAGAGTTGTCTTCCCCAATCCACCCATGCCGAAAATGCCAACAACTTTAGGCTTATTTTTCCTTTCTTCCAGGCCGCACTGGTTTTCAAAATCTTGTACAAGCTCATCTAAACATTGTCTTTCAAAATCTTCCACAAGATTGTTAAGCCCTACTGGATATTTTGCAACATGTAAAAATCGGTTCCTTTGTACTTCCTTTTCTACTGCTGCTATTATGGTTTTGTAGTCACTGAAACTTTATAAAATGAAAGCATCCATGAGAAAATAGTAAACCAGATTTGAAGGGAAAACAGAATTATATAAAGTAGAACTACCAAAGCCACAGAAAGATTACCTGTGAAATACTTCTCCAGCTATAAATGAAAGAGTTTGAAGGGCTTTCTTCCACTCGTTGAGCTTCTCGAGATACCTGTCCTCTTCTTTATATTTAATGAATGCATCAGCGTATACTCCCTTTTCTATGTTGCGGAGTTCCCATGGCTCCACTCCATAAAACACAGGAATAATTTTGGCGTTAGTTTCTAACATGAGAACCAGCTCAGCCAAACACCAAGGGGACTCTGCATATCTTTTGGAAAAGATGGCTATGTGTACCTTGGCAGAGCGGATGGCTGTCTCAATAGTAGAAGGAAACGAATTTCCAAGTTCCTTCTCTTGGGAATCAAGAAACGCCTGTATTCCCAGTTGCCCAAGAGAGTTGTAAAGCTCAGTGGCCAAAGTTTGTTTGACATCGGGACCTCTGTGATTGATGAATACATCAAACAATCTCGAAGATTCACAAACCTTCCTTCTTTGGCCAGCAGGTTCTATTCCAGAGAACGCATTTAATTCCCGATTTTGCTGGTGAGATGATGAAGAAGACGCCATTAGCGATCAAACGCTAACAACCCGTTTTAGAAAAATAGAAAGAAAAAGAAAGCGCATAGGATTTGATTGCGGTATGTGTAATGAAATATGAGCCTTAAATAGATCATACTGCAGGCGAGATCAATATTTTCCTCTAAACTACGGGGAAGAGTATGTTGAAGAAAACATTTACAAAATAGACGAGCGCTGACTTGTAAAATGAAGGATGAGGGTTCAGTCCTTTCCTCGAAACATGCAAGGAGAAAAACAGGGAAAGAAAATACTTTAAAATTATTCAGTCCCCATCCTGTACAACAAATAAGGTGGGTTCAGTTTCATCGAAACATCGGAGGGAACTTAAAAAGCTTTAAAAAAACAGTCAAACTGCTACATGTACGAAAGGATATAGGATTGATTGGTGTGGAGCTCCGTTCTGTCGGCCATTTTTTAGGAAGTAGCAGTTTAAAAACAGGGAAAGAACATGCCTAAAAATTATTCAATCACCGTCATGTACAACGAATAAGATGGGTTGAGTTTCGCCGAAAAGAAGACTAACTATGATATTAAGCATTGTGGGATTCAACTGTAGTTTCGAAATAAACTCATTGACCCATGTTTCATGAGTAGTGGTTCACCGAACTCATCTCTCATGATATTGAATGGTCCACTTAGGCATCATTGCATCTAGGTGATGCTCATAGAGGTGAAGTGACCGGGTCCGGCCCCCGAGAGGTCACCCATCCCCGTATCGCTTCAGCCTGCCGCCACAACGTGCGGAGTTTTCCAAGGTTAAGCCCACTTGAGCGTTACCCCATTTGCAAACTGTTAAGTGTTGCGCCTTATGAACTATTCATTATATTCCCCTTTAGCATCGTAAGACTAACTGCTACATGCATGGCCAATTTCTTTGAGAAGGTTATTCTCCCACAAAGCAATGGACCGTGTCGCATTGGATCGATAAATAATTAGCACCGTGACCGTGCAATGGGTATGCTGAAGATTTATGGAGATTAATTTTTTAATTTTTGGTACCTATTCTGTTTGAAAGATAGAAATTGTAAAATGTGAAGTGTCAAATTATTTAAATAATTGAAGAATGTATTTATATATTATTGTCATTTTATTCTAATTAATCAAATAATATTTGGAATTACAAGTTAATTTAATTTAATTCAAGTTATAAATTCAAATTAGCATAGGGTATCAAAATTATAATAGAATTATTGTACTATATTTCACAAAGTAATTGCAATTAATTCCTCTATGATTAATAAAAACATAAAGAAAACATTACAAGTTAATTTAATTTAATTCAAGTTATAAATTCAAATTAGCATAGGGTATCAAAATTATAATAGAGTTATTGTACTATATTTCGCAAAGTAATTGCAATTAATTCCTCTATGATTAATAAAAAGATAAAGCAAACAAAGCTATTTCTCTTATTCAATACAGTCATTTTAAATTTTAGTAATTTGTGTCATGCCAATCCCTTGTCTTTTGACATTTGGTCTTTAAAGTACAAAAACTAATATAATGAAACAAAATTGTGAGGAAATATTTACTGTATAATGCACAAACTTTGTAAAGAATAATGTATTAAGTTTAACATATGAAGATGATTCGATCTCTAATGTTCACCTCTATGAAAATAGCTCTAGCAACCATTGCATTTACAGCTTCAGCAATAGTTGTTATACATTCAATAGTAAATAATGTTGTGAGGAAAAATGTCACAAAAATAGCCTCAAGAACAAGGTAAAAAAAATAAACAAAAAAGTTTAAACTGCCAAATGAACATAAAATTCACTTCATAGTTCAAAATTTTCCATGTGAAGAAATAAATAAGGATTTATCACTATGTATTACAATAGTAATATATATTGAAACAATAGAACTATAATAACGAAATAAAACACAACAAAAGTGATCTAGTCGTGTACAGATTCCCATAAAAAAATTCACTGAAATCATGGCAAGTGAGTTACCTTAAGATTCTGCACAAATTGTGTTGTACTGTCAAGGATGTCGATGAGAAAAATGGGCAAAGTCTGTAGGAAAAATTTTCATGGAAGTTTTCAAAGGAGACTCCTAAAAATTTGTAGTTGAGCTGAAAATTTGATAGCCCATACCCATTTTACCTGAAATTGAGAAAAAGTAGGAAAGTCTCATCAAGGGTACACCTCTAGGTTATTAACTTATTCTTGATGGAATGAAGCCAAAGCACAATAAAGAGTTTCCTAAAAGAGCAACTTTCAAGCAATGCATGCTACACATTTATCTTCTAATATAAAGTCTAATCAAGATATTTATTTTTCAGTTCCTTATGGAGTTTCAAGTAAATCAACATTTACAAATGAAAATACATAAACAAATTGTACCAAGTTGTGTCTGTTTCATATCATGTCCACAGGAAGAAAAAAGTGTTCTCCCTCTCGCCACACAAATGGGGATGATATGCATGTTGATAGTATACAAAGAAAATGATAAGTGAACTATGATGCCAAAACAACATAAAGGTCTGTTAACTCTAGAATAAACAAAAAGACATCATCCATTGTTATATGCAGTTTTAATTTTAGGAAGATGTAGCCTGCATTAAAAGATTTGTTGCATCAAAAAGTGCTTCCATTCCATCCAAAATTTGATCCTTGCCAAAAACTAGAGAAGTCTTTAGTTTCTTCAGAAAAATAGGGACCCTTTGATTCTTCTCTTGCACAACTTTCCTTATTCTCAAGTAAGAGGTCATTTGGTACAGAAGAATTGCATATTGTATACTTAGTAGGAATGATGATTAAAATTTGTATTGATTTCATTGTAGATACAGTAATATAAACCAATTTGATTTATCTTCAAGATTTGTGAATTAGCAATCAACACTTAATTATGAATAATTAACAATGTTATTAGTTCTGTATTTAATTTTGTACATTTCATTTCAAACCAAGGAAAAAGAAAATCCACAAACTGCCCCAAACGTAAACTTGAACCTGAACCAGAACAACCAACATAGCTTGAGAATGAAAAGCCCAAGAATAAAGGCATTATGATTCATCTGAGAAACAAATCAAACCATTAAATAGACAGGTACACTATTTGGAATTCAGTTAATAAAATCCTAAATGGTGACAGACAAATAGCAAATCCTACTAATTTTTGTCAAAAGACATTTATGAAATAATCTAATTTTATAGTAACCCTCTTTTTTTATGTCTTGAAAATGATGATGGGTCTAAGAATAAAGGCATTATAATTTATAGTTAATCTTGGAAATGTGGTAGAATATCATACAGCTAGAAATCCATCAATGACTCATTCTAATGAATCTAAGTTATCACAGAAGGGAAGGAATATTCCATTTTTTCTCAAAAGATATTTATAACAGGTAACTTGTCATCAATGCTAATTGTAATGGAGTATAAAATTAAATTCAAGGAATTTATAATTCAAAGATGAAAAAAAACACTAGTATTATAAAAGCATCATCAAACCTACAATCTACCAACACAAGGTACTTTTCCCCTAAAAAAATCTTAATTGCAAAAGTAAAAATCAACTCAAACTACGAAGTGAAATTGTTTTAGGAACCTCCCAAAGACACATTGCAAACAAAGAAACTGTAAGTACTTCTTTTAATTTCTTCTTACGAGGACAAAGTTTCATATTAAATAGATTTGCAAGTTTTTAAGGTTGTATATTGTTTTGGTGAAACTAAACACATTAATTGAACAACATAGTGTGTTAAAATTGAAAGGAAGATGCAATTATCTATAAATTAGAGAGGAATGGAGAGAAAGAAGAATTAAAGAGAAGAGAGAAGGATTTACTATTGTGAACCAAGTTTCCAGCCACGTGATGCTGGTAGATCGGTTGTCTTTTGTTTGAGTTGTGTATACAAACCCTTATTTTGCTAGGAATATGGAATAAGGTAGTCATGATGAAATATGCAATTCAAATTAAACTCCATCCATAGATTTGAAATGTTAGTAAAGAAAGCAACAAGTTTGTAGAAAACCTTTTGTAGAGGGGGCATCATTGAAAGAGTCGATGTCCAGAGCTATGCATTGCAGTAGGCGGGCCTACAAAGTGAATGTTGAAAGTGAGGAAGAGATTGGATACTTGTTGTAGGAACAATTGTGTATGCAGTAGTAATTTGTAGACTTTGCAAGGAAAAGGAGTAAAGAATTATAGAACTAACCTTTATTTTCTTGTTGAAAGGTATTTGAGAATGTCAAGTGACTAAATCCAATAATGCTAACAGTCAAGCCTCCTCTTTCATCCTCCGTGCAACATAAGGAATTTGTTGCATGCATGTATATTTTTGGAATGTGAATGAAGGGTGGATACGAAGACCTCCAAGGTGAGTGACTCTAGAAATAGTTGTGAATGTCAACCCTTGCCAGTCAATGTTGTTGATGTCAACGATGGCCCTTTCAAGTGTAAAGCCCTATGATTTGTGGATGGTTAAGGCCCATGCCATTTTAAGTAGAATTTAGTGTCAACCACCACGAATCAATGAGGTAATAGGGACATGTATTGGATTGTTTGGATCCCAAGCATGCCCTATGTAATGCTTGAATTGAACAACAATAAACAAGGGGAGTTGGGGTGGTTTTTCGCTCTCCTTGTACACAATTTGTTTGACTTGTCCAAGAGCACCATTGACAAGGCCTATATTAATCCAAAGATTACAACATAGCATAAACTTTTGGTTGACATGTATAGCAGAATCTTAGATTGGAGTTGTCCATCGCCTAGATTTAAGTGTAATGAGCTCCTCAATTGCTTTATAGTGGATAAGGCAAGGGGTTGTGCTAAAGACATCAACATGCACTTATTATGGAGCGAGACCATTTCCTTGATTGAAAAATGATGTATGGATGATAAGAAAGCACTTTGTTCTATGGATGTTAGTGTTGAGCTTGACCGTGACATTAGTAGTTTCCAATCTACAATTATAGGTTCAACCTTCCTTAAATTGCACAAGAGTTCACGAAATAGAATTTGAGTGGGATACTCTTCGCTCCAACGAAAGATTTTGTTAAGTGTAATAATTGTTTGGAAGCTCCACCATAGTGTTCCACTGTAGGAAGAAGAAGAGTACATAGGAATTTCTTTGACTAGTGGTAGTTGGCCCAAGTCTCCAAAGAGTAGGACTGAATGACCTCCAAATAGGGCGTGGTTATGTGTAGGGAAAGCTTTGTGTAAATGAATGTCAATGCATTCTAGCAACTTTGAACCAATGAAGCTCATTTCATCCATCAGAATGTAGCGAACAAAGTGCATTTTCTCTTGGAAGCCTTCTAGTGTTTGGCCTTTCAAGGGAGATAGCTCTTTGATGGGTATGCAAAGTGTGAAATGAATTGTTGATGCTCTAATGTTGAAAGTTACAACACCTATAGGTACAAGAAGTAGGAGCGATGTTTGACTATTTGGAGCTGAACCACTGAGTGTAGACTTGATATTTTTTATTAGGTGTGAATTTCTGGTTCTTGCAGTTCCTTGAACAATTATTTTAGTGGTGGTTGGTAAGTGTTGGAGGATAGGCATGACAACACTAAATCCAATTTTTTTTTGGTTCAGATGAAAGGGCATGTGGGGTATTTACATTGGATGGAAGGGTGACTTGAAATGTTGTGCGATTTGAGTCTATGAAGTTGGTAGCTATAATGTGATGTAGTGGATTTATGGAAGGATTCTCCCAATCATGGTTAAGGTCTATTTCATGGTTACCCAACATGTCAAGTTCATCAAGCTGGATTGGATGGCCTAGGTGTACACTTGACAAAACTTACCATTAATATTGGTTGCATTTTTGTGGTTGTTCCTCGTCGTTCAAAGGAGTGTCAGTGTCTGGATTGACATCTATTTTTGGTTCAATGTGTTAAACATGCCACATATGGTAAGTGCATTCCAACCTCTCCCAATTAGCAACAATTTCAGTGGTGGATCTAACCCACAGTCATATGTAATGTTATGAAATGGTTTGTAGAGAAGCAATTCACTCCAACAAAAATTGTGAAATCTTTGGTCATCCCTTGTAGGAATGCTTGTGAATTATGGGGATACTCAAACAATTGCTTTTGTGGCACACTCTTTCCATTGGTTTGTTTTATGAGTTGCTTTTAAGCTCCATTTTTGTGTGACATCAATCAATGCCATTGTCTCCAAACAAATAGGACACTTGCCATGTATGCATCAATGCATTCTATGTTTGTTGATGTCAATGTGGGTGAGAGTGGAATGCATTGATAGTGTTTTTGGTTTACATTTAAAGAAACAAATGTCCTACTAGACAGGTAGAGGGGTAGTTTTAATAAAAGTTGGCAACTTTCTTGGGCACTAATATCACGGTCCACAAGATTGTCAACAAGTATTTTTCTAAAAGCTATTGGTGTTGGCATTTCAGGATCAAAGTTGGTCGAAATACAAGAAAGCATTGCATGATATGTTTGAATTTGGTTTATGCTTTTGCTGCATATTTTGCTATATATTTGAGCATTGCATCTATTGAGAGAACAGGTTGGAAATCTACATTCGGAAAATATTTTTTTAAAATGATGTGAAATATGTTTACCTGTACCAATAGTTAGTTGTGCAGGGCAAGTATTGTTGTTGGAAGGCTACATTCCAAATGTTTTTGAAAAAAAAATAGAAGTTGTGGCCTGGCTTCGGTAGTGCATAAGAATATTAAGTAGGAAGTATCTAAACCATGGGTGTTGGCTGAACCTATTATCATGGTATCTCAAAAGATGGAGAGCATATTCATGTAGCTTGACCTCTTTCATATTTTGTTGGTTGAATGTAGTTGTGACCTTCGGAAACAATGTGGGGAATGCCATGACAAATAATCATTTAGTAGTGTACACTCATTAATGGGCATCAAAGAAACTGGTGGCCAATCAATAGTTGGAGTCGGGTGTCCTTCCCCTAACTACAACAAGGCTCGCAATTCTTACACTTTTATATGGGCAAGGGGCAGGTTTTCCATGAATGAAACCGTTTCTTGCACATTCTTTTGTAATTCTTCTTTGTTTGTATTATCTATTTCCATGAAACTTACATATGAAGGATTTGAATTTGAGGTTGTTGCATGTAGAAGGTTAGAGATGTCAGTGGAGGTAATAGGAAAGCATAAGAGAGATGCCTCATTTAATAGTACATCTTTGTAGTAAGGGTCATTACATATCTTATATTGTAAAGCCTCATTAACATGTGATCTGCAAACATAGAAGCTATACTGTTGGGAAACAACATTTTTTTTGTTAACTATGAGTATATCTAGGTCATGTATATGTTGTGGTAAATAAGTTACAAAATTTACAATAAATTCTCGAGGAAAACAAATAGTGTGTCCATTGTATTTTAACTATCCCCTCTTGCATAAGTAACTTGGAGG
>VDFB02056351.1:1108932-1172027 GCA_007258455.2 Sequoia sempervirens | reverse complement strand
ATTAGCCTCAGGCTTGCTTTGGAATTTGGCTAGGACATGCCAATCCTAAGAAGTCAACACAAAAAACTTGTTTAACAACTTACCTTATTTTTCTAGAATTCGACCATGTGGCTGACAACTTTTTTTTAGCCAAAATTGATTAAACGAAAAGGGTTTGTAGAGGAGACTCTCAGCTTTCCACCTATATAAATTATGCTTTACTTTCAATTTAATAAATAATTATTATTCATTTTCTATTAGAATTATGACTAAAGTCTTGATTGATAGATTGATTGAAAAACATCTATAACTTTCAAATGGTATAATATTTTTTGAATCCAAAACATGCATGATATTCTATGCTTCGCATACTATAGGATTAAAAAAATGAATTTCATGAATTTTTGACCAAGGATTAATTGGTGACATACAAGTTTTATATTTTTTAAAATTTGTAATAAAAATTTATAATTAATTATTTACTTGGAAAAAATTATAAAAAAATATGCGTCACATCCGAACATGAGTCCTCTACTTATATCTAAAAATCTTATTAAAAAATATTATCATTTTATTGTGGTTAGGGTGGTCAAACAAACACCTACTTCTTATTTTTTCCCTGAAATTTAAGTACTACATTGAAATTTCAAATTTTCTCCAAATAAACTTTAAAAAAAAAAAACCTAATAGTTTAGAAACTACATTCAATTTGCCACAAATTCTATTCTTACATATTTTTGAAATAATATAGATAACTTATTCAAATTTTTATGTCAAGTTGCCTAACTCTACTTTTTTTGAATTTTCATTGCCACTTAAGGGCCTATTTTTTCCATGATGATCTTGAACATACCCACTTCTTGATACTCTTTACAAATCTCTACACCTTTGTACATACAAACTGATGAGTGTTGTTGGCAGTGTAATGTTCTGTAGCTTCTCACGAGAGTCAATTTCAATATTCTCCATGTAGATTAGTCTGAAAAGACTCGGCAACTCCTTAAGCTTAGGGAAATCACTAATAGTCGACTCCCTAATTTCGATAAGATCGCCACTTTCTAATACTCTTTGTATATCTCTGCAACTTGATGATAATTGATACCAATAAGCGAAAATCTACATGGAAGGATTCAAAACCATAATTTTAGGATTACCTTTAGTTCTATTATTTTTTAAGATGTATGAAAGATCAAATTTTAAAGATGTATTTTTTATAATGTTTAAATTTTTCTTTTTTACAAGTTAATAAACTACATGTAAAGCTACGCTTTTTAAAGCTTTTTCTTACCCTTTTAAAACTTTTTCTTGTTGTTTTCTAAGGACAAAAAATATAAAATTCATAGTGTATTTTTTACAATATGGCGTCATTATCTCTTTAATAAACGTTGATTGGTTTATGGTTGTAAATCAATGTGGTTTATTAAGATGATTTATCTTATTAGTAATTAATTGTTTCTCTTTAAAATTGGTTTTCATTAAATTCAAAGAAAACAACTATTAGTTTCAGAATCTTCACAGCTTCGTAGAGACTAACTAATGAGTGTTGTGGCCAACGTAATGTTCTACAAATTTTCACAAGAGCCAATCTCAATTTTCCCCACACTACTTAGTCTAGACTCTAGAGAGACTTGGCAAGTCCTCAAGCTCAAGAAAATTACTAATAATCATCTCTCTAAGCTTTGTAAGCTCGTCAGTTCTTGCTACTTTATCCAAATATCTGCAACTTTGTATAGACAACCTAAAGAGTGTTCTTGGTAACTCGTCAAGCTTAAGAAAATTACTAATGTCTAGTTAGCAAATCTCAAAATTACCAAACACACTTTTCAAAGAACCATCCAATAGAATATATTTAAACTTCCTACATCCATCAATTGTAATCCTCTCAAGTCAACTTGGACCTATAAAACCTAGAAACTCCTCGAGCTTCAGATAGCCCCGAATGCCTAATTCTACAAGATCTTCATAACCAAAAAATAATGATTCCAAATTTTGACAACCATCCAACTGAAAATATTTCATCTTCACATTTTCATCAAATGCTATTCTCTCCAAACACTTCCTACCACTAAGACGCAAGTCTTCAGACTCAAGGTCTAGACATTAAAAAATGTTTAACAACACAAGATTTGTAAGATCAGATGTTCCTACTAGTCTTTTGATTTTTTAACAATCCGAACTAAAAAATAATTTAATGTCTTAACTCTTGTTAAAATCACTTCCATAGGATTTCTTATGGCATCAAGTTTGATAGATTTAAGGTTGGGATAGTGAATTCCACTAATGAAGATCTCGGATAGAAATCTTTAATGGCTAATTTCTAACTTTTCAAGGCCACTCATTAGGGCCTTAACACTACTAGATATTCCTCGATTATTCCAATTTACTTACCATTAAATTTGAAATTCATGATAATCAAAGATTTATAGAGTCCTCTCTTTTATTTGAAGCATGTTCCCCCTGATTTGGAAGAACGGAGACATAAACTACAAATATTCATATTGAGAGATTCTAGTAAAGATGAACCTTGGATTGGAAATATTTTGACATCTAAGAACACATTCTCTAACTATATAATAGACGTATTAACTCTGGAAACCCTTTCAAAGAGGTTTGAAAAAACACCAACTCTTTCAAGTGGAAGGATGTCTAAATTTTTTTTTTTTATAAAGTTCTCAATGATAAAAAAAGATAGTCTAAAAATAACCATAACATAATGCATTCCACTATATAGCCTTACTAAAGATTTCATTTTTGACTGAGAAGATCAAAATACCTATAGATGATTCTCCCACAATGTTTTGATTCTATGAACCATCCACCGAGGATTTTTTAAAATTACAAATTTTAAAGAGGAATCCATGAAGGGATTCTTAAGTTGTTATGTGATATTGTCCTCAAGCTAAAAATTTTGAATCTTTGTTTTACATCTCAAGGCAACGTCTTTCTAGCTTTAATCAAATTTAATTTCCAATATCTATGATGTCTACCATGAACAAGTTGGACCAAAACCTGAAGAGAAAGAGGTAACCCACCACAAACGTTGCTAAATTTTTTTAAAGAGGAATCCATGAAGGGATCCTTAAGTTGTTATGTGATATTGCCCTCAAGCTAAAATTTTTGAATCTTTGTTTTACATCTCAAGGCAATGCTTTCTAGCTTTAATCAAATTTAACTTCCAATATCTATGAGCTCTACCATGAAAAAGTCAGACTAGAACCTGAAGAAAAAGAGGTAACCCACCACAGACGTCTATGAATTGGTCAACCAACACCTCGTACCTAATACAAGGTGAAATGACGGAAAATTTGGGAGATGGATAAGAGACCTTAAAATGTGATGAGAGACCTATTCCAAAAGCAAAAGGGGTTGTCCACCTAATTACAAATCTACCTTTTCCATGTTCATTAGGAAGAGGGATAGTGCCACAAACAATTAGAAATGACTTACAACCCTCAAGGTGAGTCAAGCCCAGATTTGGACACTCTGTTGCCATGACTTGCTTATGAGAGAAATGATTGAACAACGATTTTTGGAGAAGAATAAAATTTCTTTAACAATCAAACCTATGAGATCTAACACTTGGAATATGAAGTATTAAGATAACACTATCAGAAACAACAATTAACCAACAGATCTGAGAAGGTTATGATGGTTTTTACTTGGTTCCAAATGTGGATTTCAGGCTCTGCTAAAGGACATATTCACCTAGGGGTGAATGGGTCTTTGTACAGGGGTTTGAAAATTCTTTCTCCAATCCTTGGATCTTGGATCTTAGCTTTTGATTCCACCAAGTTTGACTTTCGAAAAATCAAAAATAAATTTTATAGGTGAGTTTTCATGTCTTAACAACTAAATGATGACAACTTTGACAACTTTGAAAATTGCACTTTTGATCAACTTTTCAATCCTTCACCTACAAATCTACACATACAAAGAGAGGAAATTTGTTTATTTTTGGTGAATATGGGCTTTCCTTGTTCAAACCCTGGTTTGGTAATTAAACCTTGATATTGAAATAATGATAAAATGAAGGAATTGATGAATGAACAAAGCTTGTTGCACCTCACCAAACCCTTTAATGGCTGCCCTTAGAGGATTGAATTCTAACACATCTCTCTAAGGATTGGATCTTGCATGAAATGGCTTGATTGCTTGATAGATCTTGATGCTTGAATACTTGCTTGAAACTTGAAACCTACATCACAATGTTAGCTCCAAAAACATGCATGAACACACATAAATATTGACATCATGATAGGATCTTGAATGTTAGAAAAATGATTGATAAATATGCTCTCCAATGCTCTTGACAATTGGTGCAGGAGCACCTAGGCCGACCTCCACCTTGTTTGTCTTCAATTTTGGCTTGTACCTGACCTTAGCCAAGTCAAGATGTTTGTGAGTTTGATTTGGACCTTAGAAGGTCTTGTATTTGTGTGATGAGTTAGTCACTAGGACTTAGGACATCCTAGTTTGTATTTGTGGAGGTCAGCCTAGGAATTAGCTTTAGACAACCTATGTTGCAATGTAGGGCAGTAAATGTGTGCTAATCATATCCTTGTTGTTAGAAGATTCCAAGAGGCAATTGAGGAAGTTGATGGTTCGAAGCAAGGAGTTGGAGATCCTAAAATGTAGGATGATGCAAAGAGTTGCAAAAATGTTGCAAAGTTGCATGGCAACATTGTTAGGTTGCATGCAACTTACTTGTCATTGTGAATCCCTAGAAATTAGGGTAAGTGCTCGATCAACTTCCTTTGAATGTGGGAAAGGCATCAAAATAGGGGTGTGGCTCGTAGAAAGGAGTCAGTTATCATTGTAAACAAATTTTGGTGTGAAGGAATAGAAGACAGTTTGGCAAAATTTTGTTTTTCCTGAAAAATCTCGTGTGTTTTGAGAAACAGTGTTACCAAGGGCTTTGTGTATGCTGAAACAGCATTGTAATTGTGTTCATAGCATATTTTAGAGTAACTTTCATTTTACATTCAAGCTCCTTAGAGTAGATTTACTGATTTGAATTCCAAAATTAGATTGTAGACTATTATTTTTCTTTGTTTTGAGCAGTGTGATTTAGAATGGCTCCCCCATAAGAACTAACCACGGGATATCCCTGCAATTAGTTTGAAATGATAGGGGAGCCAGTCCTTTGTAAATATGTAGCAATAGGAAACTTTGAGAGCCAAGCAAGAGTTTGTAATACCAAACCCCAGGCGAGTTCTAGCTACCCGGTTAGGAGTTTGGAAGTGAAAATTGGAAGAGCTTAGGCAGGGGAAGAGACCACTGTACGGAATCCATACGGTTCCAGGTGGGGTAAGGTAAGTTTTTTACATGCCAAAGGGATTGAGACTTCAAACAATCCACTAGAAGTAGATTTGAAGGAGACATCATTGAAACCCTAAGAATTAGGTCTACTAGCCTTTTTGTCCTTGTTTGTAGGAATCCACCGTACGGTTGGGACAGATGTCTGACACCCTGTGGAAGATTTAAAGGACTAAAAAGGGTGTCAGGAAGTGCCTTTTAATTGGTAGGTTATTTGACAAGTTTGAGAGAAAAAGTCAGAAAACTGACTGGTAAGGGCTACAAGGATTAGGCCACTTCAAAGGCAAATTCTTGAAAGCGGGTGATTTGAAGATTGAACACCAAGCAAGATGCATTCATTTGGATGTGAAATGCAAGAAATCAGTGTCTCCAGCTCCCCTGCAAGCAGTTCAAGCAAGGTGATGAAGTTGGCATCTAGACCCTTCTAGGTGTTGGAAGAAGAGAGTAGATTCAAGAGGTGTTTGTCCTCCAAGGTTAAGCACAAGGATTGAAACTCTTGGAACAAAGTTGAAGCAAGGTTCAATTGATGAACTAAGTCAAGACAGAGCCTAGAGATTTTCAGGTTCTTGGTGGAAGGCAGAGTGAAGTCTTCTTGTTGGTTAGTGCAAGCAAACCTTGGAGTTATCATACACCAACAATAATCTTTGCTCTTGTGAAATTTTCCTTAATGTTAGATGTTTTGAATTGATAAAATAACTATGTATTTATAGGTGTTTCCTTAATTTCCCGACAATTAAACACCACAAGCTGAAATTTACAATTTGAATTTAGATCATTAAAATGCTGCCAAAAAAATATCAAAAAATGCATTCTTAGTCTTAAGGGGGGAAAATGGGTCTTAGGCCCTAAACTTAGAACACACATTTTCCAAGATGTGTAATTAAGTGTATGCATTGATTAAATGTGGGTTTCCCTTTTGGAAACTGAAATTAATTAGGCTTGTGAATGCATAATTGGGTTAATTAAAGGCTTAATTAAGTCCAATTAATTAAGGGGATGCAAACATAGTGTGAAAATGTAAAGGTGTACATTTTTCTACACTACACATGGAAAGGTAGGTTAAACTCATTCCAACAAAAGAGTTTCCTCCCGTGGTTTTTGTTCATTCCTTCTAAAGGATAACCAATAGTAATCCTTGTAGATATAACCTCTCCAATGTCGTGGGTTGTGACAATAACCAGACTATTATTTTATTTATTTGAGATATCCATGACCAATAGAGCATTTAACTGCTCCACATGATCAATGTCATCTACAACTATTAGGAAGTTTAAAAAGACGCTCTTTTGTACACTATGTTTGAGATAGCTTGTTCCTTCCTCTATACTTCTAAGACTCTTTTTTTGGTGAAAGAGATCTTTGACAAGTTGACTTTGCAAACAAGGTAGTTCCCTTCTCAGAGAATATAATTCATAAGTGTGAACTAAATCTTTTGTTAGCAACCTAATCTTTGTTGTAATTCATTAAAAAATAGTTATCTTTAACATTTAAAAAATAAATACAAACATTTAATTTTAAAAATGTTGCTTTAAATTAGTTGAGAGTGGTCATTATTATTAATTAATTAAAAAAGTATTAATTATTACTACCATAACAAGAACTAGTAAATAATTATTATTTAAAACATCATTTTAAATTATCATTTATTAATTCATCTCTTAGTTTAAAAAAATAATAATAATTTAAAAAGCTACAATATTTTTCGCTAGATAAAGAGTTTTCATACTTGAACTTTAAAATAAGAATTAAATGACTATGAAAAAAATTAAACCCACTTATCTTTTAGAAAATAAAATTTCTTACTTTAAAAGATAAATATTTTATTTTTAAAAATAAATAAATAATATTAAGTCTTTTATAAGAAAAATATTATGTACACTAATTCTACTCTAAAAAATTACTTAAATTTCGACAAAAATATTGCAAAGATTCTATAAAATGAATTGACATCTTATATCTTTGCAAAGTAAAAACTACAACATTGTCCGATAAGACTCAAGTTATAAAATGATGTAACTTGTCAACAATTATACATAACACACCCACACTTTTTCACTCTTCACCTTTCTTCAACTTTCTTCACCTTTTATCTGAAACCATTTGTTGATGTAGCCTATCCACAATTGTATGTAACACACCCAAACTCTTCGACTCTTCACCTTTCTTCACCTCTACGCGAAACCCTTTCTTCATTATTCCTTTCCCACTTAAATAAGCTTCCGCATAAAAACTATATTCGTAACTGAAGGCCAGTCGTGCACCCTAACTTCGCGCTCCTAATTATCCTACGTCGAAATTTCAAATCACTCCCAATTTTTTACAGCAGCTTACTTGGCAAGTTCTTTGCTTATAACTAAGGTTTCAGGGCCACATCATCAAATATGATGCCACATCAGCATGCGTTTTTGTCAAGGTGTCCAAAAGGCCCCAAAAAATAGTGAGACCAATTCTCGTGCATTACATCATGAGTAGTTGAGCGCTGATGTGGTATCACATGATTGGTTGCTTTTAGATCAAAAGCATACATTTTGTTTAATTATGGGTAGTCAAATCACAACTATTGGACATTATATAAACGACTATTGGGTATTATATTTACGATTGGGTGCACGACTATTAGACCCCGCACGACTATTGGGCCCTCTCCCCTAATTATCCACTCTCCTTCACGAATATTTGGCCAGGTCTTATGGTTATCTTCATCGTAATAACAGAGTTGAAGAAATTCATTTATATTCTCCACCGAAGTAGAGCTATCAACCACAACCACATAGCATATAATAACAGCTGCCCATGTTTCATTAATGTCCATGTTAGGACCCTCCTGAGTAAGAACATCAATGAGTGCATCGGCGCCAATATGAGCGTCAGAAAACATATATTCGTTTAGACTTGACTCCGCTCCATCCACTGCTCTTCCAATCATACTCAGATTCTTTGGCACACTCTGAAATAAGAGACAAAATAGTCTTGTAAATTCTTTTCAATTACATATCACTTAAAACATTACTTCTTGTAAGAACAAATGACAAAACAAAGCTAAAAGAGCACTTCAGTAAAAAATGATATTTATGATTGCCTATTAGAAAGGAGTATTGAAATCATCACCTTCAACTTATGAATGCAATTCCGTATTACTGCATTGCTGCAATAGCAAAGTTTCATATGTTCTGATGCACGCAGCTCTTCAATACCTGATATTCTCTCCAGTTTTTCACAAGAGTCAATCTCAATCTTCTCCAGGTAGCTCAGTCTGGAGAGACTTGGAAACTCCTCAAGCTCAGGACACTCAATAATAATCAGCTCTGAAAGTTTGATAAGATCACCATATCCTACTACCCTTTGCAAATTTCTGCAACTGTGTACATTCAGACTGATGAGTGTTGTTGGCAGCGTAATGTTCTGTAGCTTCTCACAACAGTCAACCTTAATCTTCTCAACACAGCTCACTCTGGAGAAACTTAGCAACTCTTTCAGCTCAGGACACTCACTGATAATCAGCTCTGTAAGTTTGATAAGATCACCACTTGCTGATACTCTCTGCAAACCTCTGCAACTATGTACAGACAAACTGATGAGTATTTTTGGCAGCGTAATGTTCTGTAGCTTGTCACAAGAGTCAATCTTAATATTCTCCATGCAGCTCAGTGTGGAAAGACTTGGCAGCTCCTCAAGCTCAGGACACTTACTAATAATCAGCTCTGTGAGTTTGATAAGATCACCGTATCCTGCTACCCTTTGCAAATTATTGCAACTTAGTACAGACAGACTGATGAGTGTTGTTGGCAGCGTAATGTTCTGTAGCTTCTCACAACGGTCAATCTTAATCTTCTCACCGCAGCTCACTCTGGAGAAACTTGGCAACTCCTCAAGCTCAGGACACTCACTGATAATCAGCTTTGTAAATTTGATAAGAGCACCGTATCCTACTACTCTTTGCAAATCTATGCAACTTTGTACAGACACACTGATGAGTGTTGTCGGCAGCATAATGTTCTGTAGGTTGTCACAAGAGTCAATCTCAATAATCTCCATACTGTTAAGGCTGGAAAGACTTGGCAACTCCTCAAGCTCAGGACAATTTCTAATAATCAGCTCTCTAAGTTTTATAAGATCACTGGATCCCACTACGCTTTGCAAATCTATGCAATTTTGTACAGACAAGCTGATGAGTGTTGTTGGCAGCGTAATGTTCTGTAGCTTGTCACAAGAGTCAATCTCAATCTTCTCCATGCAGTTCAATTTGGAAAGACTTGGCAATTCCTCAAGCTCAGGACAATGTTTAATAAGCAGCTCTCTAAGTTTGTTAAGATCACCACTTCCTGATACTCTTTGTAAATCTCTGTGACTCGTTGATAATTGATGCCGATAAGGCAAAATCTGCATGGAAGGATTTGGAATTGTATTTTTAAGATGCATGACAGATCTAATTTTAAAGATCTATTTTTTAAGATGCATGACGTGGCATCATATTTGATGATGTGATCCTAAAATAATTTTTTTTAAGGTGAGTTGTCAAATAAACTACTGTACAAAATTGGGACTGATTTAAAATTCTATGTAGGACTTTGAAAAACACGAAATTAGGGTGCTCCACTATGGGCCCCTCTCCCCTAGTTCTATTATTTTTTAAGATGCAGGAAAGATCTATTTTTTTGGTATCTAAATTGTTTATTTTACACCAATAAAACTGCATGTAAAGCTAGGCTTTTTTTTAGATTTTCTTACTATTTTTTAAGGATTGGAAACTCTTTAAAAGGCAGTGCCTCTCGCTGTTTTGTAAGGACAAGAAATACAAAATTCCTAGTGTATTAATGCGGTTTATAATGCTGATGATATATGTTATTAGTAATTAATTGGTTTTCTTTAAAATTGGTTTTCAATTAATTCAAAAAACAGTTGGGTTTTAGTTTCAGAATCTTCACAACTTCTTATAGACAAACTGATGGGTGCTGTTCCCAGTATAATGTTCTATAACTTTTCACAAGAGCCAATCTCAATTTGCCTCACACTACTCAGTCTGGAGAGACTTGGCAACTCCTGCTACTCTGTGCAAATCTCTGCAAGTTTGTACAGGCAGCTTGATGAGTGTTCTTGCAACTCGTCAAGCTTGGGACAGTCACTAATTTCTAGCCAGCGACTCTCAAAGTTACCTAACACACTTTTCAAATTATGAGAACTATCCAAAAGAGGATATTGAAAATTCCTTCATCATCAATTTCTAATCCTCTCAAGTCAACTTGGACCTATAAAAGCTGGCAACTCCTCAAGCTCCGGACAGACCCGAATGCTTAATTCTACATTCTCTTCATAACCAAAATTTACTGTTTACAAATTTTGACAACCATCCATCTCACAATATTTCATCTTCACGCTTTCATTAAATGCTATGCTCTCCAGACACTACCTACCCCTAAGACGCAAGTCTTCAAACTCAAGGTCTGGACATTCAAAAATAAATAAAAATTAACAGCACAAGATTTGTAAGATCAGATGTTCCTGTTAGTCTTTTGAGTTTTTAACAATTTGCAACTAAAAAACAATTTAACTTCTTTACTCTTGTTAAATTCACTTTCATAAGATTTTTTCATGGCATCAAGTTCGATAGGTTTGAGGCTGGGATATTTAATTGCACCAATGAAGATCTTGGATAGAAATTTTTCATGGCTAATGAAGATCTTGGATGGAAATTTTTAATGGCCACTTTAACACTCCTAGATATTCCTCCATTATTCCAATCTACTTTCCCATAAACTACAACGAATCATATTGAGAGATTCTAGTAAAGATAAACTCTGGATTGGCAATCTTTGGGCATTTAAGAACACATTCTCTAACTATCTGGTATTCCTATTAACTCTGGAAACTCTTTCAAAGAGGTTTGAAAAACCATCAGCTCTTTGAAGTGGGAGGGCGCCTGAAATTCAAAATATTTTTTTATGAAGCTCTAAATGATGAAAAAGAAAAAATTGTCTAGATACAACCATAACATAATGCATTCCACTATATAGCCTTACTAAAGATTTCATTTTTTACTGAGAAGATCACAATACCTCTATGCGATTCTCCAACAATGTTGTGAAGCGTCCACCGAATATTTTCAAACACTGCAAATGTTGAAGAGGAATCCATGAAGGGATGCTTGGTTGTTCTGTGAGATCGTCCTCAAGCTCGAGCCATTGTAAGGAAGCTGATGTCTCAACACAACTATCTGATTGGCCTAAAAAGAACGTAAAATGACAGCTCGTTGAATCGTCGAAAATGGAATGTAAACACCTGCCATTGGTTTTGGCGAGGATAGTTTGAAAACCCATCAATTCCTGCATATACAGAAGCAAGCAGTGCAGTTTTCAATTTATGTAGCAACAATTTAAGATTTGGAATAGTATAGTACTAACGACGAATCTGGAGGGGTAACAAGCATACCAAAGATTCCAAATCTCGAGGATGCCACAGACGATGATGAGAGCCGGGTACAAGTGCCATTTCTCTTCCCAAGTCCCTCATGTGGTCATGCATTCTCAATACAATTTCCCTTTTTTCACTCCACCTCCAAGAATAACGTTTTTCTTCTACAACAAGACATTTATCTTTTAGTGTTTCCAGTGCATTTTGAGCGTCCCATCCTGATGCCTCGCATATTCTTTCGGCCATACACTTAGGTTTGTCCAAAAAGAAACAAGCAATATCCATGAAAACCTGTTTTTCTTCATCATCCAATGCGTCAAAACTTATTCTCAATCTTTGCTTTACATCTCGAGGCAGCGTCTCTCTAGCTTTAATCAATTATAACTCCCAATATCTGTGTGGTCTACGATGAACGAGCCGGCCCAGAACCTGAAGAGAAAGAGGTAACCCTCCACACACGTCTACGAATTGATCAACCAGCGCCTCATACCCGGTGCATGGAATGGGTCGGTCAAATGCATGCCAGCAAAAGAGTTGCCTCCCGTGGTTTCTGTCCATTCCTTTTAAAGGATAACCAACAACAATCCCTACGGATATAACCACTCCGACATCACGGGTTGTGACAATAACCAGACTATTATCTGATTTATTTAAGATATGCATGACTAATAGAGCATCTAACTGATCCACGTGATCGATGTCATCTACAACTATTAGGAAGTTTAACAAGAGGCTCCTTTCTAGACTATCTTTGAGATAGCTTGTTCTTTCCTCTATATTTCTAAAATTCTGTTCTTTGTGGAAGAGATCTTTGACAAGCTGACTTTGCAAACAAGGTAGTTCCTTTCTCATGGATGCTTCTCGCACATCAAACAAAAAACTTGCTCCAGAGAAATTTGAACGTTTTCGGTTAAACAACTCTTTGGCGAGAGTTGTCTTCCCCAATCCACCCATGCCGAAAATGCCAACAACTTTAACCTTATTTTTCCTTTCTTCCAGGCCGCACTGGTTTTCAAAATCTTGTACAAGCTCATCTAAACATTGTCTTTCAAAATCTTCCACAAGATTGTTAAGCCCTACTGGATATTTTGCAACATGTAAAAATCGGTTCCTTTGTACTTCCTTTTCTACTGCTGCTATTATGGTTTTGTAGTCACTGAAACTTTATAAAATGAAAGCATCCATGAGAAAATAGTAAACCAGATTTGAAGGGAAAACAGAATTATATAAAGTAGAACTACCAAAGCCACAGAAAGATTACCTGTGAAATACTTCTCCAGCTATAAATGAAAGAGTTTGAAGGGCTTTCTTCCACTCGTTGAGCTTCTCGAGATACCTGTCCTCTTCTTTATATTTAATGAATGCATCAGCGTATACTCCCTTTTCTATGTTGCGGAGTTCCCATGGCTCCACTCCATAAAACACAGGAATAATTTTGGCGTTAGTTTCTAACATGAGAACCAGCTCAGCCAAACACCAAGGGGACTCTGCATATCTTTTGGAAAAGATGGCTATGTGTACCTTGGCAGAGCGGATGGCTGTCTCAATAGTAGAAGGAAACGAATTTCCAAGTTCCTTCTCTTGGGAATCAAGAAACGCCTGTATTCCCAGTTGCCCAAGAGAGTTGTAAAGCTCAGTGGCCAAAGTTTGTTTGACATCGGGACCTCTGTGATTGATGAATACATCAAACAATCTCGAAGATTCACAAACCTTCCTTCTTTGGCCAGCAGGTTCTATTCCAGAGAACGCATTTAATTCCCGATTTTGCTGGTGAGATGATGAAGAAGACGCCATTAGCGATCAAACGCTAACAACCCGTTTTAGAAAAATAGAAAGAAAAAGAAAGCGCATAGGATTTGATTGCGGTATGTGTAATGAAATATGAGCCTTAAATAGATCATACTGCAGGCGAGATCAATATTTTCCTCTAAACTACGGGGAAGAGTATGTTGAAGAAAACATTTACAAAATAGACGAGCGCTGACTTGTAAAATGAAGGATGAGGGTTCAGTCCTTTCCTCGAAACATGCAAGGAGAAAAACAGGGAAAGAAAATACTTTAAAATTATTCAGTCCCCATCCTGTACAACAAATAAGGTGGGTTCAGTTTCATCGAAACATCGGAGGGAACTTAAAAAGCTTTAAAAAAACAGTCAAACTGCTACATGTACGAAAGGATATAGGATTGATTGGTGTGGAGCTCCGTTCTGTCGGCCATTTTTTAGGAAGGAGCAGTTTAAAAACAGGGAAAGAACATGCCTAAAAATTATTCAATCACCGTCATGTACAACGAATAAGATGGGTTGAGTTTCGCCGAAATATCAAGGCAAGAAAAAAAACAATGCTTTGAAAGAAGACTTCTGCTACATGGCGGCCACTTCTGAGAAGGTTAGAGCCTCCCCCACAAAGCAATGGACCATGTCGGTGCGGCATTGACTGGGATAAATAACTAGCAATCGCACCTCCGTGTGCAATGGGTATGCTGAAGATTTATGGAGATGACTATTTTAACTTTTGGTATCTATTCTATTTGAAAGATAGAAATTTAAAATGT
Organism: Sequoia sempervirens; assembly: GCA_007258455.2. Taxonomy (NCBI): domain Eukaryota; kingdom Viridiplantae; phylum Streptophyta; class Pinopsida; order Cupressales; family Cupressaceae; genus Sequoia; species Sequoia sempervirens. Next base: position 1,157,771 of record VDFB02056351.1, on the reverse strand, counting down.
GAAGTGTCAAATTATTTAAATAATTGAAGAATGTATTTATATATTATTGTCATTTTATTCTAATTAATAAAATAATATTTGAAATTATAAGTTAATTTAATTTAATTCAAGTTATAAATTCAAATTAGCATAGGGTATCAAAATTATAATAGAGTTATTGTACTATATTTCGCAAAGTAATTGCAATTAATTCCTCTATGACTAATAAAAAGATAAAGCAAACAAAGCTATTTCTCTTATTCAATACAGTCATTTTTAATTTTAGCAATTTGTGTCATGCCAATCCCTTGTCTTTTGCAATTTGGTCTTTAAAGTACAAAAACCAGTATAATGAAACAAAATTGTGAGGAAATATTTACTGTATAATACACAAACTTTGTAAAAAAGAATGTATTAAGTTTAACATATGAAGATGATCCGATCTCTACTATTCACCTTTGTGAAAATAGCTCTAGCAACCATTGCATTTACAGCTTTAGTAATAGTTGTTATACATTCAATAGTAAATAATGTTGTGAGGAAAAATGTCACAAAAATAGCCTCAAGAACAAGGTAAAAAAAATAAACAAAAAAGTTTAAACTGCCAAATGATGATAAAATTCACTTCATAGTTCAAAATTTTCCATGTGAAGAAATAAATAAGGATTTATCACTAGGTATTACAATAGTATTATATATTGAAACAACAAAACTGTAATAATGAAATAAAACACAACAAAAGTGATCTGGTCGTGTACAAATTCCCATAAAAATTTTCACTGAAATCATGGCAAGTGAGTTACCTTAAGATTCTGCACAAATTGTGTCATGCTGTCAAGGATGTCGATGAGAAAAATGAGCAGAGTTTGTAGGAAAAATTTTCATGGCAATTTTCAAAGGAGACTCCTAAAAATTTGTAGTTGAGCTGAAAATTTGATAGCCCATAGCCATTTTACTGGAAATTTAGAAAAAGTAGCAAAGTCTCATCAAGGGTACCTCTAGGTTATTAACTTATTCTTGATGGAATGAAGCCAAAGCACAATAAAGAGTTTCCTAAAAGAGCAACTTTCAAGCAATGCATGCTACACATTTATCTTCTAATATAAAGTTTAATCAAGATATTTATTTTTCAATTCCTTATGGAGTTTCAAGTAAATCAGCATTTACAAATGAAAATACATAAACAAATTGTACCAAGTTGTGCCTGTTTCATATCATGTCCACAGCAAGAAAAAAGTGTCCTCCCTCTCGCCACACAAATGGGGATGATATGCATGTTGATAGTATACAAAGAAAATGATAAGTGAACTATGATGCCAAAACAACATAAAGGTCTGTTAACTCTAGAATAAACCAAACGACATCATCCATTGTTATATGCAGTTTTAATTTCAGGAAGATGTAGCTTGCATTAAAAGATTTGTTGCATCAAAAAGTACTTCCATTCCATCCAAAATTTTATCCTTGCCAAAAACTAGAGACGTCTTTAGTTTCTTTAGAAAAATAGGGACCCTTTAATTCTTCTCTTGCACAACTTTCCTTATTCTCAAGTAAGAGGTCATTTGGTACAGAAGAATTGCATATCGTATACTTAGTAGGAATGATGATTAAAAATTTGTATTGATTTCATTGTAGATACAGTAATATAAACCAATTTGATTTATCTACAAGATTTGTGAATTATTAATCAACACTGAATTATGAATAATTAACAGTGTTATTAGTTCTGTATTTAATTTTGTACATTTCATTTCAAACCAAGGAAAAAGAAAATCCACAAACTGCCCCAAACGTAAACTTGAACCTAAACCAGAACAACCAACATAGCTTGAGAATGAAAAGCCCAAGAATAAAGGCATTCTAATTAATCTGAGAGACAAATCAAACTATTAAACAAACAGGTACACTATTTGGAATTCAGTCAATAAAAGCCTAAATGGTCACAGACAAATAGCAAATCCTACTAATTTTTGTCAAAATACATTTATGAAATAATCTAATTTTATAGTAACCCTCTTTTTTTATGTCTTGAAAATGATGATGGGTCCAAGAATAAAGGCATTATAATTTATAGTTAATCTTGGAAATGTGGTAGAATATCATACAACTAGAAATCCATCAATGACTCATTCCAATGAATCTAAGTTATCACAAAAGAGAAGCAATATTCCATTTTTTCTCAAAAGATATTTATAACAGGTAACTTGTCATCAATGTTAATTGTAATGGAGTATAAAATTGAATTCAAGGAATTTATAATTCAAAGATGAAAACAAACACTAGTATTATAAAAGCATCATCAAACCTACAATCTACCAGCACAAGGTACTTTTCCCCTAAAAAAATCTTAATTGCAAAAGTAAAAATCAACTCAAACTACGAAGTGAAATTGTTTTAGGAACCTCCCAAAGACACATTGCAAACAAAGAAATTGCAAGTACTTCTTTTAATTTCTTCTTACAAGGACAAAGTTTTATGTTAAATAGATTTGCAATTTTTTAAGGTTGTATATTGTTTTGGTGAAACTGAACACATTAATTGAACCACATAGTGTGTTAAAATTGAAAGGAAGATGCAATTATCTATAAATTAGAGAGGAATGGAGAGAAAGAAAGAATTAAAGAGAAGAGAGAAGGATTTACTGTTGTGAACCAAGTTTCCAGCCATGTGATGCTGGTAGACCGGTTGTCTTTCATTTGAGTTGTGTGTACAAACCCCTATTTCGCTAGGAATATGGAATAAGGTAGTCATGATGAAATATGCAATTCAAATTAAACTTCGTCCATAGATTTGAAACGTTAGTAAAGAAAGCAACAAGTTTGTAGAAAACCTTTTGTAGAGGGGGCATCATTGAAAGAGTCGATGTCTAGAGCTATGCATTGCAGTAGGCGGGCCTACAAAGTGAATGTTGAAAGTGAGGAAGAGATTGGATACTTGTTGTAGGAACAATTGTGTATGCAATAGTAATGTAGACTTTGCAAGGAAAAGGAGTAAAGAATTATAGAACTAACCTTTATTTTCTTGTTGAAAGGTATTTGAGAACGTCAAGTGACTAAAGCCAATAATGCTAATAGTCAAGCCTCCTCTTTCATCCTTTGTGCAACATAAGGAATTTGTTGCATGCATGTGTATTTTTGGAATGTGAATGAAGGGTGGATACGAAGACCTTCAAGGTCAGTGACTCTAGAAATAGCTGTGAATGTCATCCCTTGCCAGTCAATGTTGTCAATGTCAACGATGGCCCTTTCAAGTGTAAAGCCCTATGATTTGTGGATGGTTAAGGCCCATGCCATTTTAAGTGGAATTTAGTGTCGACCACTACAAATCAATGACGTAATAGGGACATGTGTTGGATTGTTTGGATCCCAAGCATGCCCTATGTAATGCTTGAATTGAACAACAATAAACAAGGGGAGTTGGGGTGGTTTTTCACTCTCCTTGTACACAATTTGTTTGACTTGTCCAAGAGCACCATTGATAAGGCAGGATATCAATCCAAAGATTACAACATAGCATAACCTGTTGGTTGACACATAGCAGAATCTTAGATTGGATTTCATCGCCTAGATTTAAGTGTAATGAGGTCCCCGGTTGCTTTGCAGTGGATAAGGCAAGGGGTTGTGCTAAAGACAACAACATGCAATTATTATGGAGCGAGACCATTTCATTGATTGCAAAATGATGTATGGATGATAAGAAAGCACTTTGTTCTGTGGACATAATTAGTGTTGAGCTTGACCATGACATTAGCAGTTTCCAATCTGCAATTATAGGTTCAACCTTCCTTAAATTGCACAAGAGTTCACGAAATAGAATTTGAGTGGGATCCTCTTCGCTCTGATGAAAGATTTTGTTAAGTGTAATAATTGTTTGGAAGCTCCACCATAGTGTTCCACTATAGGAAGAAGAAGAGTACATAGGAATTTCTTTAACTAGTGGTAGTTGGCCCAAGTCTCCAAAGAGTAGGACTGAATGACCTCCAAATAGGGTGTGGTTATGTGTAGGGAAAGCTTTGTGCAAATGAATTTCAATGCATTCTAGCAGCTTTGAACCAATGAAGCTCATTTCATCTATCAGAATGTAGCAAACAAAGTACATTTTCTCTTGGAAGCTTTCTAGTGTTTGGCCTTTCAAGGGAGATAGCTCTTTGATGGGTATGCGAAGTGTGAAATGAATTGTTGATGCTCCAATGTTGAAAGTTACAACACTTGTAGGTACAAGAAGTAGGAGTGATGTTTGATTGTTTGGAGTTGAACCACTAAGTACAAACTTGATATTTTTTATTAGGTGTGAATTTATGGTTCTTGCAGTTCCTTGAACAATTATTTTTAGTGGTGGTTGGTAAGTGTTGGAGGATAGGCGTGACAACACTAAATCCAATGTTTTTTTGGTTCAGATGAAAGGGCATGTGGGGTATTTACATTGGATGGAAGGGGGACTTGAAATATTGTGCAATTTGAGTCTATGAAGTTGGTAGCTATAATGTGATGTAGTGGATTTATGGAAGGAGTCTCCCAATCATGGATACGGTATATTTCATGGTTACCCAACATGGCAAGCTCATCAAGCTGGATTGGATGGCCTAGGTGTACACTTGACAAAACTTACCATTCATATTGGTTGCATTGTTGTGGTTGTTCCTCGTCGTTCAAAGGAGTGTCAGTGTCTGGATCAACATCTATTTTTGGTTCAATGTGTTAAACATGCCACATATGGTAAGTGCATGCCAACCTCTCCCGGTTAGCAACAATTTCAATGGTGGATCTGACCCACAATCATATGTAATGTTACGAAATGGTTTGTAGAGAAGCAATTCACTCCAACAAAAATTGTGAAATCTTTGGTCATCCCTTGTAGGAATGCTTGTGAATTATGGGGATACTCAAACAGTTACTTTTGTGGCACACTCTTTCAATTGGTTTGTTTTATGAGTTGTTTTGAAGCTCCATTTTTGTGTGACATCAATTAGTGCCATTGTCTCCAAACAAATAGGACAGGCCATGTATGCATCAATGCAGTCTATGTTTGTTGATGTCAATGTGGGTGAGAATGGAATGCATTGATAGTGTTTTTGGTTTACATTTAAAGAAACAAATGTCCTACTAGACAGGCAGAGGGGTAATTTTAATAAAAAGTGGCAACTTTCTTGGGCACTAATATCACGGTCCACAAGAATTTTTCTAAAATTTATTGGTGTTGGCATGTCAGGATCAAAGCTGGTCAAAATACAAGAAAGCATTGCATGATATGTTCAAATTTGGTTTATGCTTTTGCTGCATATTTTGCTATATATTTAAGCACTGCATCTATTGAGAGAACGGATTGGAAATATACATTTTCTCTCCAAAAAGATAGGATAGTGGGGTTGTGAAGATTCAAACGGTCATCATTACGAGCAAGGGTGTGCTTTGGATAGTGGGGTTGTGAAGATTCAAACGGTCATCATTACGAGCAAGGGTGTGCTTTGGTTGGCCATTCTCATTTGAAAGGATTGAAGTGTCTTGGATGGGCCAAGGTGATTTGTAGTGGCATTCAAGGGTGGCTCCTTTTTTTTGCAAGCATGTGTTCAAGGTACAACATGTATGGCATTGAATGCAGTTGAGTAGTTCATTGTAGTCATGTAAAGGGTTGGACAATATAATCATTCTTGTGTCCATTAAGAAGGGTTTGTCAAAGGTAGACTGTGGAAACCTTTCATTTGAGATTGGATGGGGGCACGGGATCCATGTAGAGACATATTTTTCAATGAAGTTGATTTCATTTTGTATTGATGCAAGATTATTCCATTGTAGTTTGGAAATATTAGGTGCTTCTTTGAGACAAAGGAAGCCATGAACATGTGCAGAAGCTCAGTGTGTCCACTCATACCTGGAGAGTAGATATCTTAGCAAGTAGTTGGTGTATGGAAAATATTTTTTTTAAATGATGTGAAATATGTTTACCTGTACCAATAGTTAGTTGTGCAAGGCAAGTACTATTGTTGGAAGGCTACATTCCAAATGTTTTTGAACAAAAATAGAAGTTGTGGCCTGGCTTCGATAGCGCATAATAATATTAAGTAGGAAGTATCTGAACCATGGGTGTTGGTTGAACCTATTATCATGGTATCTCAAAAGATGGAGAGCATATTCATGTAGCTTGACCTCTTTCATATTTTGTTGGTCAAATGTAGTTGTGCCCTTCAGAATTAATGTGGGGAATGCCATAACAAATAATCCTTTAGTAGTGTACACTCATTGATGGGTGTCAAAGAAACTAATGGCCAATCAATAGCTAGAGTCGGGCGTCCTTCCCCTAACTACAACAAGGCTCACAATTCTTACACTTTTATATGGGCAAGGGGCAGATTTTCCATTGATGAAACTATTTCTTGCGCATTCTCTTGTAATTCTTCTTTGTTTGTATTATCTATTTCCATGAAACTTACATATGAAGGATTTGAATTTGAGGTTGTTGCATGTAAAAGGTCAAAGATGTCAGTGGAGGTAATAGGAAAGTATAAGAGAGATGCCTCATTTAATAGTACATATTTGTAGTAAGGGTCATTACATATCTTATATTGTAAAGCCTCATTAACATGTGATCTGCAAACATAGAAGCTATACTGTTGGGAAGCAACATTTTTTTTGTTAACTATGAGTATATCTAGGTCATGTATATATGTTGTGGTAAATAAGTTACAATTACAGTAATATCTCGAGGAAAACAAATAGTGTTTCCATTGTATTTTAACTATCCCCTCTTGCCTAAGTAACTTGGAGGACAGGTCTAACTCTTTCTATAAGCATCTCCTCGATTTGAGTTAGGTGTTGCAAACATGTTGGTTGCTCACCGGGGTCCATGTTGTTCCACTTTGAGACTTGCGATTACCATTTTTTTCTGAAATGCACCTTGAACTAGTACTAACATTAAATTTCCTAGTTTTTATTCCTAGAGGCATTGTTTAATGCATACTTGGCATGTTGAAATGTTTGATAGGCTATCCAACTTTGAATGGAAGAAATTCCTAGTGGTGTAATAGTTTGTAGGAAATAGTGGAGGATGTTGGGTTTGGGAGGGGTAGTTGGGTTGTAATCTAGATTGCATATGAGTTGCAGGTGATTGTAATGGGGAGGGGTTACTAGAACGAGACGGTGTGGACATGGAAGCTCCTACATGGAGGTCGTGAATTTTTGCTCGTCTCCCTCTATTAATAGAATCTTTCTTTGCATGGTACCTTAATCATTGCAGTTGGTTACGATGAGAACTCTTTGCTTACAAAATTGCTACTTGGTTTTCTATGACAAGGGTTGATGGGGATCAAAGTAATGCAATATTAATTTGCAACAGTCCAAGACAAGTAGAAATAACGTATACAATTATGTAGAGTAATTTGCAATAGATAACTTTGGTGTGTGACATTAACTTCTCACATAGAGAAAAAACAATAGACTTTTAAAAAAACTATGTGTGAGTGAGGGTGGTTGTGTTTAAACTTTGTGTTGTGGTGCATAGAATTTATTGTACATAATATAGTGACTTGTATATAATATGACCATCCATAACACTTGAAGTTACAATTATTTGTATTGACACAACCTTAATTGGAATGCATAGATTGAAAATAAGAAGAGAGAATAATACAAGACAAGTGCAAAAGATAACATTGTGGGATCAAAAAGACTTTGTATTGCATTTTATTTAAAATTATAGGAACCTATGTTTATAGATGATGGTATTGATCATAAAAAAAGCTATATTGTATACTAAAATATATATAGAATTGTGGATATGAAGAGGTATGTACCAGAAAGAGAAAAAGTACCAAACAGTAATATCAAAGTGTTGATAGTGAATTACTCTTACAGAACAGGGTTGGGTGTTTTTGAGGTTTATGTATTTGTTTCAAAAACATATTTTGTGGAGTTCTAAATGTTTTAGAACCTCCTAAAAAAATTGAGATATGGATTACATAAAAAAATTGTAGCAAATTATTCATATCAGTTGTTCAAAGAGTTCCAAAATAGGATGTGGAAATGGTTTTGTAGTAAGTCCTAATAAATTATGTCTCAATCACAAGTGAATGTCTTAAAAGCATTTTTATATCATGCATTCTAGGTTACGAACAGAGTCATTACAAATCATCTGAGCAAAATATCTACTTCATCATAGAAAGGTTGCATTTGAACAAGTTCTTGAGCAGTATTTAATGTTTGGTATCTAACATATAATCCCCAATTGAGTTGCTACAATCTTCAATTAGAGATGGAAATACTATTTGATCTCACCATCATACAGATATTATAATTTTCAGTTTTAATCTTAGTAACTAGATACGAGTTCAAGAACAAATTTTGACAAGAACAAAAATAACAAAAAAATTATATTTTTGAAAAAGAATAGAATCCATTGAATTTCTGAAAAGTGAAAAATTTATCTAGTATGAAACATTTGTCTACTATGGTTTTTAGGTTAAAGTTCCCCTGTAAATCTTGGTTGTGTTGGGTTTAAGGTTATCGTTAAAACCTTTTCTAAGTTGTGTAGATTTGGGTAGTCATGATGTTTATTTGATGATCTATTGTTGGTTTGCTATTGGTTGTCTTTGTTGTATTCATGTGTAGCTTGTTCTTCTTTGAGTGGGTTTCGGTCCCCATCAAAACCTGCTTGTTAATGGTTCCGAGTCCATTCAAAACCTACTATAAATGGTTTCGGGTCCATTAAAAACCCTTTTTTCCCATATAATCAAAACATTTGTCTACTGCAAAACATTTGTTTGTCTATCACTGTGAAATTAGTTACCATAGATAACTGTCTCTCAAATTGTAATGTGTATCAAAATATCTTATCAGACACAACTAGCTATGTCAAACTTAGATTTGTACATAAATGAAAATCCCTATATTGGTTGAACTTGAATCGAAATGGTAAATGAAGTCAAGAAATTTTATTTATTTTTGGGTAACTTTTTAACTTATGTTAGTAAATAGAGATGGAGAGAGGGAGAGATCGAGAGGTCGCCATTTCCTAAATTTTTCCAGACATGGCTACGAAATTGCATTGTTGGGATTATTGTTTATTTTGTAAGTGGAGGACTCTGGTGCTTTTATGTATATTATTGGAAGCACAATGCCTACTTACCTACAAGTATGTTGTTCTTTTAAAATTGCCTATTTAAAAAAAAACATTTCATTGGCCTAGTATCTAAATGGTAGCATTTATTTAAGTTCGATCTCTATGAAGTAAGATTGGATCTTTGAAAGCTAGTAGTTTTTTATTTTTTATTTTTTAAAATTGTTTCTTTGTGTTTGTCAGAGTAGGCCCAAATCTTATTAAGCTTTCCCACCCACATGACAAATAAGATGCATTTTTTTGGCCGGTTATATAAATGATGTTCATTCCAATGGAAGGGATGGGCTTGATTTGGGTTTTGTTTGGGACTTGAATTCATTGTATAGTAGGGTCGAGTATTTAGATTTTGTTTTGTGTGAGAAGATGAATTGGTTCTTTCAAAAGGAATTGTTAATTGGCTTATCTGCAAGACATTAAAACAAGATATCATCACCCTTATTTGTAGAATTCATTGTCTAGTTGTCTTCTCACACTCAAATTTGCCATTACAATTAGAAATCTAGATGGTGTGCTCAAGATTATCCCTCTATATTCATGTCTTGCAGGTTTTGCCTTGATTAAACCCAAAATTTATTGAAACTCTATATAATATCCAAGTGCAAATTAAGAATTTTGAGGACCATTTTCAAAAATCTAATGGAAATTGACCTAATGATCTACCTATTGATAAGTGATCCTCAACAATTTAAACAAGCCTTTGGTTTTCAGATTACTAGGAAAATTCTTAACTTTTCCATCAGGCTAGTTGGGTTTAGCAACATACTCAGGCTTCTTGTTGAGAGAGATTAGAGATGTCTTACAGAAGGATGGCACATGGAGCTGTCATAATTTCAATATGTGGTACTCAAAAATCAGCGACAAGATTAATACCTTTATTTATTGGTTCATCTCTAATGGCACAACAATACAAAGAAGACGGGCACATAAAGGCTTCATTTACCTTCAGGAAAATTCAACTAGCATACAACCACAACCTTTGCCAACATTCTCTTTGGGAGTTTTAGAATAGGGCATGGACAACCATCCAACATATAGAATGTTTGTATATTCATCCCAGCTGCTACAAACTTGAATGCTAAGAGCATTGGGGCAGATAACATGTAATTCCAGCTTGTTTCATTGTATTTTTGTTGCTGTTGTATATTGGACTTGGTTCTTCTTTAGCTTGGGGCATATAACAGGCAATTTTAGCTTGTCTCGGTGTATTTTTGTTGTTGTTGTTTATTGGACTTGTTCTACTGTAGCTGGCTATCATTCATGTCTACTAATTTGTCAGCTTAAACTTGTTGTATTTGAATTTTTTTATTAATAAAATATTTCTTCCAATAATAAAAAAAAACCTATTGACTTATCTTCCTATTGAAAGTGGTTTGACCGTCCATTGAAAGTGGTATATAGTGACATTTGAATGAGTACCATAATCAACTATTGACTTATCTTTCTATTAAAAGTGGTCTAATCGTCCATTTAAGGTGGTATATTGTGACATTTGAGAAGTACTATTAGAGACATTAAAAATTGTCTTAGGTCTCCAAACATTATTTTATCCTCTTTTATTCTTAATAATTTAATAATTTTAATTATTTGATTATTGTTTAATGTCATATTTTTCTATTGATTAAATCATTTTAATTATTTAATTAATTCATTTTTATCATTTTATTTCTTCTTTTGATAAATTAAATAAATTCTATTTAATTGTTTAATTACGTCACTAATGTCCCTTTCCTCTATAATTAAATAAATCTTATTTATTTAATTATTATCATCTTTCTACTATAATTAAATAATAATTTCAATTATTTAATTATCCATTTATCTTTTTTTGTCATAAATTAAATAATATTTATTTATTTGATTGTCTACTAATTTGTCCTTTTCCTCCCATTTTGAAATAAATCATTATTTAATCAAAAATTCAACTTGTCACATATCTTTTATAATTAAATCATGTTTCCATTATTTAATTATTCATTTTTCCTCCCAAATTAAATAATTTTATAATTATTTAAAGTCTTCTATCAACCTTTTTTTTTGTGCCAACCTCCTTATCTATGTCAATCTTATCTCCTCTTGTCTCATTCAATTTCCATCCTTGATTGAATTATTTTATAATTTAATTTCAATTGTCCATCCTTAACCTAGTCTTATCATTTCCCTAACTTTCCCCTACCCCTATTTCACACTGCAACTTTCATTTTTGGTCATTGATTGACATATCTTATTGGCTTTTAATCTGATTCCTTCATTCCAAATTGTTTTTCTATAAAAGACACCTATCATTGTCATTTCAACCAACCTATTTTATGCTCAAGTACATGCTACTAAGGAGACAACTACAATCTTCAATATTTTTCTTTCATTGTCATTAGGCTATTGTTGCATACTCAAATCTGAGGGAAATCAATCACATCAAGCAAAATGGAGGACAATGGAGGTGAATCAACCATGACATAGGTAATATTGTTTCGTGCTTGTGTTTCTATGTTGGATTGTACTTCATTGTTGGTTTAGGGCTTTATGGTTTTAGTTTTGATGTTCTATTACCTTAACTTGAATTTTACCCTATTCTACATCAATGAACCTGATGTGAACTAACCAGATTTGGCAAAAAAAATTAAAAATTTTGAATTTTCAAGTCTAAATTGCAACTGTAAGCCCAAATGACGCATATGCAAAAATCTAGTGAACCGCAGTCACTATCCAGAATGCCGCATCTATCCAAAATTTGGGAAAATCATTTTGTTGATTCTATTTTTGGGTTTCTCTATTGCTTTTTAGTTTTTGGTTTCGGTTTTCATCTTCTAACATCATTATTGCATCATATTAGTTTTTGGTTTTGTCAAATTCTGTTAGATTTAGGTGTTTTTGTAGCTTCCAAATTTTTGCAACGCATTTTCCAGGGGCTTCACCATAATTATTTTTGACCATTCATTGTAGTCGCCATTCTAGACACCACAATCACTATTTCCTGCACCACATTTGCATGTTTATTTTGAAATCTAGTTTTTTAGTAGAAATTTTCAGTTTCATGCATTATCATTCGATAGTCTAGGGATTTTTCTGCTACTGATATTTGGTTTACAGTGTGTGGCTTATGTGGAAGGAGACATTTTCATTTAGGATTGCTAACTTGTTTATTTTGTTTTTATTTTCCAATATATTTTAGTTCATTCACACTCGTTGGGCTTAAAATTAACCACAACTTGCATTTACATTCATTGGGCTTAAAATTTACCACAACTTACATTTCTCACTCATGGGTTTAAAATGAACAACAATCTTGCATCTTTTACTCATTGGTCTTAAAAGTACAACAATCTTGCATTTCACACTTATTTGGGTTAAAAAGAACTTACATTTTCAAACTCATTGGTCTCAAAAAGAACAAACAACTTGCATCAAATTGTCTTTGCAACTCTCACATTTTGATTTGGAACTTAAAAAGAACCATTGTCTTCATTTTCTTGTGATTTTGTACTTGTTTTGAGGTGTGTATGATATTCCCTTACACCTTGGGTGATCTTGGAAATCAAAAACACTTCTTTACATTTGTACTATCACACCACACATTTGGTTTTATTAAGGTTAATGAACTCTTGCTAGTGTGAGCCAAGTACATTGTGTATGCTCTCTCCTCACATCTTGAGTGATCTTGGAGATCAAAAACATTGTGTTTGTCTTGCTTTTGTTATACCCCATTAGAGTGGGCCTACCAATGTGGGATACATCCGTATAGAGAACTCCTTGGTGACCCCAACCAGTTTTTCCCTCGGTCTAGTACATAAAAGGATAAGGTGAAAGCCAAGTCCAAATTGCCTTGTTGCCCAATCATTTCGCTTGTTGTGAGGTAAGTCTCCAAGTTGTGACTAAAATAAAAACTAGTTAGAGGCCTACCCTTTATGATTGAGTTCTTATTGGCTTCACGCTCGGTGCAAGGGATTCCCATAGTATCCCAAAAGTTACTCACCATATGGCTCCCTTGAGATGAGACAAAAATATTTGGCATTGCATAAGTTACTTGTTTTTACTTATAGCTTTATGTGGAGAGGGTGATTTGGGTTATGCTTCCATTCCAGGAGGCCTCTATCCATCCCCTCTCAAAGACAAGAGTTGCAAACAACCCCAAAAGGGTTTCCCTCACTCGCGTTGATGGAGATTCCAAGATGTGGGCCTGAGGATCACATCATTGGCCATTGACCATAGGATAGGCAAGTGTTTTATGTGTGTGATTTGTCTTTGATTTATGCTCGACCCATAGAAATTGAGGTGAATAACCTCTAAAAATATACATTATGATTACATATTTTAACATTCAAACTAGCCAAGACATTGTTTTTAGACTGTTTGTTGTGTTTTCCATCAAAATTTCATAAAAACTAGAATAAAAATTAGTCAAAATCGGTCAAACTAGAACAAAAATAAGGTGTTCACTGCAACTATCATTGTTAATCGTAATTGCTTCTCCAAATGTCACATTTTCTAAAAACCAAAACACTGCAATTGCTTCTCAGAACAGCACAATCACTACTCAAAACATTGCATATGCTACTAGATCAATTTTTTAGGGAATTTTGGAACAGTCTCATTTTTTATCGAATTTTGGTTGTATCTTGTTATCAGACCACAAGACTTTCAACTCTTTGATTTTTCATTCCATTTCATTCATTGGCCCACCTTTGCATTAGTTGCATTCATTATAGTTCAAACTTTAGGTCTCTTTAAGATTGCATATACCTTTTTGCAAACCTTAGAATTAGGAAGTTTAGCGGACTTAGATTAGATCATAGTCTTAAATTTACATTATCTTTACCTTGTCATTCAAAACAATTTAGTCCTAGTCCTTTAGGTTGGTTCTTTCAACTCATAAGTATAGTTTGAAGACCACCTTGTCACTTGTCATCATTTTAGTCTTTGTCCCTCTTAAGGTCATTGATAATCAGATTTGTCACTTTAACTATCTTTGTTTGGTTTACAGCCTTTTCTTAAGTTTACTAAAAATACAACCTTCATATATTAGTTCATATTGCATCCCTTCATCACAACATCATATTGGCATTACATTTGAATAGCCTAGTCATAGACATACCATAGATTTTGATCATTGTAACATTATCCTATCTGTATTTTGACTATTGTCACTTTGCATCTTTAATCTTGGTACATCATCATTTGGCATCCTTTATCTTGAAAAATCCAAAACAAAAAGTGCATACCTTAGGCTTAAGTCACACCTTTTCATTATCATCTCTTAGACTTCATATCCAACCCTCATCATGCTTGTAAGTCTTTTTATGGTCCAAACAAGATCACAATGGAAGAGAAAGGAAATGGATTTCTTCAATGATGATGATGATGACCTTTACAACTACACTAGCAACATGAACTTTGGCTCCTCTTCCAATGAATCACCTAGGCCACATACTCCTTTTGAAAAATACAAGACTAAGGACATAATTGAGGATGAAGTAGAGGCAGCCACCCAAGACCCCAATGTGGCATAATGTGTGGGTGAAATAGTAGCCCTAAACCCTTAAAGATTCTTAGAAAAACTATTGAACAATGGGGCAAAACTTCCTCATGGCTTTGATGTCAATACACTTCAAGTAGAACCTACACCAAACAAAGGGACTAAACAAAGCCAAGGACATGATACATCTACTTCTAAAGGTTTCATCCCACAAATAAATGTTTCTATGCCATTAGGAGGGTCAACACAAGATTCTATGACAATCCACATGACACTATTTGGAACACAAGCTATGACATAAGAAATGACACAACCAATGATGCAATCCATGTCACAACCTTTTGTACATACATTCAATCCATTTGGAACATTCCATGCCATGAATGCACCATAATCAAATCCTTTTGGTAAAAATAAGAGGACAAAGATTCATATTCGTGGATCCAAGACAAACACTTCAAACACCAACACATCACAAGGTCCTAATACAAACATTCCTCAACAAAACACACAAGGGCCCTTCCACCAATATAGCAACCAAAACACACAAATTCAAAATACTCCCAACCCATTTCAAACATAATTCAATACCAATGCCTCACACATCCCCCAAATCTAAACTCAAATTCCATCACACACTCATAACATTCCAAATCAAAACATACCATACACGCCTAGAGTCAACACTAACACATCCAACCAACATATGGGATTGCAAAACAAAAACGTGGGCCCCTATCACAATGTAGTTGCAAATTTTGTGGACATGTCACTCACTCAATATGATGTCCTATCCAACCAAATGCTTGCCTTACAAAAACAAGTGGAAAATATGCAAATATCTACCAAAAAGACTTACTCAATACAAGAGTTATGTCCATACCCCTTTGACAGAAGTTTATACATGTCTCCCTTTCCTCACAACTATGTCATGCCAAATTTTCCCAAGTATAGAGGAAATGGGAATCACATTGAACATGTAAGAGAGTTCCGCATAGCTTTCATAGACATCACATTCAAACAGACATATCTTATGAGACTATTCCCTATGAGTCTCAAAGGACAAGCACTCGAATGGTTTTCCCCCCTACCTACAATCATACTGACATGGTTTGACCTAGCCGACAAATTCATCACTCACTTTGCCTATGACATTGAAAATGACATCACCATAGCCACCTTATGTCACACAAAACAAGAAGACGGTGAGTCATTCATAACATCCTTCTAGCGATGTAGGATCTTGGCTAGTCGATGTCCTATCGACATTCCTGAGAAACAAAAGATTGTCATGCCTGTAGAAAACTTGACCACTCACCTAAAATATCAACTGTAGGCCCATTGTTGCACAACATTTGTTGACCTAGTGGAAAAATGCACTATACTTGAGAAGGCCCTTATCGTAAAAGGGTAAATAAAGGCACACAACAAGACTCAAATGACCAAGGTACATCAAATGACAAGTAAATATTGGGCCTACAATAAAAATCTCACAAATGATGGAGTTATTGATGCAAATCCTACAATCACACTTAGAGGACCTAATACATCAAACAACCCACCACGTGTCCCCGAACAAACAAAAAATTCCCTTCAAAACACTTAAGAACAAATACCTCAAAGGAAGTTTCCCACAAGATGCAAGTACACTCCCTTAGGGGAACCAATTGAATTAGTCCTCAAACAACTCTTTTAGTCAAAAGTCATACAACTTCATGATGCAAAACCTTATGATCCCAGGCAATTTAAACCTTCATGGTGGGATGAAAATGCCCTCTACAATTATCACCTCATCAAAGGACATTCAACTTCATCATGAAAACAACTGAAACAATATAATCCAGAACCTAATCGAAAACGGTGTCATAGAAATAAACAATTAACAACAAACCTGTAGCAATGATCATAAAATCTTTAAGAATGCATTGCAAGACCATGGGATAGGAAAGCCCTCTGCTTCAGGCTTCAAGACCAATAATCATGCCAGCTATGTTAGGAATTAGGTGTTGTACACCTTGCATAATTCTTATAATGTTTAATTTATTATTATGTGTGTGGTGCACCTAGGGGTATCTAGAGACGTGCATCTCTAGGAGTTATAATGTTGGGGCCACTTTATGTTGTATGTAACATTGGGAATTAATTATAAAATGTAATTATTTAATATTGGGGAAACATAAAATATAATAAAGTACCCAATATTAAATGAGGGGTCACATGATTTTGTAAGTTCATGGTTTTGGGCACATGGTTTATGTAATACCACTTGATGGCTTTTGTGGGAACTTGCTTTTATAAAAGCAACCACATGAGTAGTTGTCTAAGGTTGGACAGGTTGAGCTAGTGCATGTGTAAGTGTTTGAAGCATGGCATGGGATGTGTGGTTACATGCTTGGTCATATGGAGTGCATTGATAGCTTGTGATTCAGAAGTGTTCATGGAGTCCTTGAAGATGTATTGTAATGGGTTTTCATTGCTGAATAATACATGGAGTATGGATGCATTTGGAGGCTGGGTTTTTTCCCTCTTGAGGGTTTTCACAAGGTATATCTTGTGTCATCATTAATGAGTATGTTGTCTATTCTCTTGCATGTGGATTCTGAGTGCTTATTTGCATTGTTCTCTTTTGGGTTATGTGGAAATTGTCATTAGATGGTTGAAAGTTTCCTTACAAGTGGTATCAGAGCTTTCATGGTTGAAGATTTTTTGTTATAACCCTAGGTTGAGAAAATATTGCTTGAAGTTTGAATCTACGCAATGCATGAGAGAATGAAAGACATGGCAAGATGTGAGGGTTTTGTAGGTTGTTTATTGCAAATCTAAGGATTTTGGATTTGTTGTTATAATAGGTAATTTACAAATTTGGGGTGTGAAAAAATTTGGGCAAAAAGGGTTTCTTGGTTGTGCACTCAAATGAGGATTTTTTGGGGAAAATTTTGTAAATGACCTCCTGGGACAAAATGGACCTCATGGTTGGATTCAGGATGGCCGAGAGACGAATATTGATATATAATTTGACCAATTTTGATTACTAAAAAAAATGCAAAAAAAAAATTTAGCTCGACCCGCTACTCGACCTTACAGGGGTCATTATTACAATCTTCATAAGAAGAAAAAAAAATATTAAAAAAATAAAATAATCCCGTCGACATATTTTATTTTGCAAAAATCAAAAAATCAAAAATTAAAATCCTAATTGAAAAGGTGAAAAGAAATTTTAAGAAAAATTTATAAAAAAATTATGGGACACGGGTCCCTATCACATCATGGTATAAATGGTACGCAGAGTCCTTTTTCATTGTCGAAAATAAAAAGGCGTCGAATTTGTTTCACATTACTTAAAAACTTTAAGGTGGTCATATAAGTGTAAGCGAGGCTTTAATATTTAAAAAGTCTTAATTTTTATTTTATTTTTTTAAAACCTTAGATTAAATCAAACCCACCTACCCCCTTTCATAAATGCTTTCATTTTTAAAATATTAATAAAAAATCCGCCATCAAAAGTGCAAAAAAATTAAATTGAATTTTATTTTTGGAGTGGGGTCCACATTTAGTTGTCCTATGGTCAAATTGGAATAGTTTTACTTTGGGAGGCATAATTTTCACTCACGATGTCATTTTTTCAACTTCTTGTAGTCGTTGGAAAGCTGGTTCTGAGCACTACGCAATGGTATTGTTTGGTTTCATGATTTTGTTGTCTTCATTATTTTTTGAGGCCTGGAAGTCAGATGTTCTTAGTTGCACAGTTTTGAGCATAAATTTTGCATACATAATCGAATTTTCGATTTTGAATAGGTGCTAGAAAGAATTTGTAGTGTACTACATAGTGGTTTAGATTGTTTATCAGTTTGAGAAACAGGTTGAGCTTGGTACTTGTTTGATCGCTTATAGGAGCCTGAGATTTGGGGTGTGATGGTTTGGGCATCCAGGCAAGTCAAGAGGTGAAACCTTGAGGGACTACATGTTTTTAATATGTTATTTATGATGCTACAACTTATTATTAGTTTAGTGTATCCTGGTACAAGTTTACAAGGGTTTTTTCAGAGTTGGGATTTTGATGGTGACAGGTACATAGGTTGTCTCTAGTTTTGAGGACATGGTTGGACACGATTTGAGACTTGGAGTCTCATATGGGTGATAGTTGAGTGCAGGTACATCGATGACTATGGTTATGGTGTCATGGGTATGCAAGTACATTTGATGCATTGGCACGACATGATCATGTATGTGGTTGTTTGGTGGTGATATTTTTTGATGATTAGGGAGGATGTTGCTTATCTTTTAGATGCTTGTTTGGTTCCTTGACTATGGTACTTGGGTGTGGACATGTTTGGTCTACATGATTATTCTCTTTGATATCTCAGTTTGTGGTTTACTAATGTGATGATGAGTTTGTGTGTTTCAATGATTTGATCTATGAATTATGAAGGTTATGGATTAGCTACCCATTTTCTTGCAGTGGGATGACTCGATTGTGGACAGTCTTTATCCACCAGGTTTGATTCAATGTTTATGCAGAGTTTGTTAGTTGGCCTTGTCTGTGGTCATTTGTATAGTGGTATATGTACTTTTAGATGAGAGGATGGATGATTTCTAGTACCTAGATAGTCACTTTTGCGACTTGTAGCATGTTGGTTTATCACTTTGTCATGGATAGCTTGATTACACAGTTCAGTGGGAGCTTGTCACAATGATGGATTGATGGTGTTGGATATATTCCTAATGTTTTGGCGGTGTATCTTCTTTCTTTAGAGGATGGTTATCACGTTGTCATGGAGAGATTGGATACACATGTTTGGTGTGAGCTTATGATAGTGATGTGGTTTTGGTTGTGTGCATCATGATTCCATGGGTTGCTCGGTATCACAGTTTAGTGGGAGCATTTGGAAATGATGTGGATCCATTGTTGGTTGTAGGATGGTTTTGCTACTATGTCATGGTATACTCTTGGTTATTGGTTTAGAGTTGTGGCATGGTACATGTTATGTTTATTATAGCATGTGGTCTTCTTTTGAGGAGATGTGAGATCATGATGTTGTGTTTATGTTCCTAATTTTGTAGTTGGAGCTATGACTTCGATCTTGGTTGGTTCTTTTTGTATTGAGTACTTTGATCATTTGCTTAGAGTTTAACATGGATTGATCAGCTACAAGTGCTCATGGATACATGGAGACTTAGGTGAGGCTTGGTGTTCTCTTGTGGTTAGAGACATGATTTTGAGATGGTCACTCTTGATGAGATTTCAGCAAGAAGTCTGAGGAGCCTACACCTTGGTTGGATGTGAGTTCAACATGGACCTATGAGGAGAGTGTTCTAGGTTGAGTCATGATGACTTGGTTATCCTAGAGGAGCATTCTCATTCCCCACTCTTGGTCCACTCGGTGGTTCACTTGAGAGGTATTGCCCATTTTTCTTTCAGGTGCATTATGTTTATGCTTTGTCTTCTCATGGATATGGATCTTGAGTTGGATGGGTATTAGTTCTGGAGGGTTAATTTGAGGAGTGTTGGCATGTTTATCTCCTTGTACATGTTGAGTTTAGGAGATTTTTTATTGGGTTGTTTTCTTTGGTTTAGGAATGGTTACGTTGATTTTGATCTTCTTAGGCTCACATCCATGTTAGTTACATGATACATATGTTATGTTTCATCTTGGTGATTGAACAGTTGGGTGTTGTTATGAATTTTGTTTTGGGGTATTATGGAGGAGATCATACTTGACATAGTTGGTATTTAGAGGTGTGTGTAGAAGAAATTTCTATGGGTGTATGATGTGCGGGTTATCTCTTTGGTCTTGGTTGGAGACTTGTGGTGAGAGTTGTTCTTATAGGTTTTGCATATCATGATATTTTTTACACCTTCTATGTGATATTATTGGTAGACTTGGTATGCCTTGATCACTTGTGATGGTTCCTTATTGCTAGAATGTTAATGAAGTGACGTGTTGAATGCGCTCATTCCAAGTATGCATTCATTTGAACATTTCCCATGCAGTGGGAGCTCATGGATGTGTATGTCACTCTTTGACAAGTTTACACATGGAGTTTGTGATTGCAGTTTATGGGTGGATATGTTGATGGCATGAGTTTACTATCTTATGTATACCTTGGAGGTATGAATAGTTGGATGTGTTGGAATTTGTTGTGGGTGTCATCTCAGCTATGGTGATTTATTCTTGACAGCTACTAGTGCACATATCTTTACCTTTGGACTGAGTGTTTGTGTTTTGAGATATCTGTTTGAGACAGGTTTATGCTTCTTTGTGACAGTTAGTGTGACATCTCTTTGGATGTGTTCTTATCTTAGTACATTGGCATGGTGGAGGATGAGAGCATTCATGGATGAGATGGTGGTCACCTTGGGTCTTGTTACATGTATCTTGATGGATCACATGGAGCACTTGGATTCCAGGATGGTACATGTTACCTATGGAGTTTATTATCTTGATGTTTGAGATTACTTGTTACCCCCTTAATCAATGTATACAACAAGTGGGAGATTGTTGGGAATTAGGTTTTTTACACCTTGCAAAATGCTTATAATGTTTAGTTTATTATTTTGTATGTGATGCACCTAGGGGTGTCTAGATGGGCATGCATCACTAGGAGCTATAATGTTGGGGCCACTTTATGTTGTATGTAACATTGGGACTTAATTTTAAAATGTAATTATTTAATATTGGGGAAAAATAAAATATAATAAAGTACCCATTATTAAATGAGGAGTCACATGATTTTGTAAGTTCATGGTTTTGGGCACATGGTTTATGTAATACCACTTGGTGGTTTTTGTGGGAGCTTGCTTCTATAAAAGCAACCACATGAGTAGTTTTCTAAGGTTGGATAGGTTGAGCTAGTGCATGTGTGAGGGTTTGAAGCATGGAATGGGATGTGTGGTTACTTGCTTGGTCACATGGAGTGCATGGATAACTTGTGATTCAGAATTGTTCATGGAGTCTTTGAAGATGTATTGTAATGGGTTTTCATTGTTGAATAATGCATGGAGTGTGGATGCTTTTGGAGGCTGGGTTTTTTTCCCCAAGGGGTGGGTGGGAGGCAATAAGTTTCATCATATCTTGTATACACTGAGGGTTTTCTCAGGGTATATCTTGTGTCATCATTGATGGGTATGTTGTCTATTCTCTTGCATGTAGATTCTAGGTACTTATTTGCATTGTTATCTCTTTTGGGTTGTGGAAATTGTCATTAGATGGCTGCAAGTTTCCTTACAAACTATACCAATGTTGCTTTTGATTACACTACCATAAACCATATCCGAGCTGCAAACGACTACACCAATACCATCACCATTAAGAATCCACCTAAATGTGCAATAAACACACATCATACCAAGGTGACCTTTCAAGGTGCTCCTCCCAAGAAACAACAAAAGTCTCAATACAACCTATTAGACCATTTGGGGAAAACACCTACCCAAATATCCATCCTTGAGTTGCTTCATATCTCTCCCAAGCATAGGGTTGTTCTAGACAAGGCTTTACAAGACACTTCCATTCCAACTAACCTTGATATCAATCACTTCCAAGAAATGGTGGCATACTTAGCTAACACCAATCATTTCACTTTTTCAAACCAAGATTATTCATCTCAAAATTCCTCATAATGACCCCTTACACCTAGAAGTCTTCATTCATAAACATAAAATCAGACGAGTCTTGGTAGATGGTGAAGTAGGATTAAATATTTGCACCCTAAAACTAGTTAAGGCATTAGGTTTCTCTGAAGCATGTGTGAACATTAAAAAGAGCATTGTTGTTAAAGCCTATGATGATGAAGAGTGTTTCTACAAGGGTGTCGTAACAATACCAATCAGAGTTGGGCTCGCAACATTGGATACCAAATTCCAAGTCTTGGACCTAGATCTCCCATACAATCTCCTCCCTATTCAACCATGGATTCATGTCATTAAAGCCATTCCATCCACCTACCATCAATTCCTAAAGTTTCCCCATGACACTGAGATTACAATAGCTGATGATTTTGACCATTTTTAGTATTACATAGCAATCTAAGAGGGACTACTCAATTCCAAGTGCTTGTCAACTAGGAAGCTTCGTCCTCCACCTCGTCACATTACATCAATCCATCTTCCTTGGTCAACTCATCTAATTCATTTACCACACCATCAAACACCAAAGTATAGGTCCATGACATGGGATGTGGAGAGTATCGTATGGGCAATTCACCCACAAGCAAAAATGTTAATATTGCTAAGGATGTTTAGACTTCCAGCAATGATGTCAAGACAGCTTCAGAAGGTATGCAAACAGATGGCCATGCTTGGATTGAAACATTTTGGGATCTTGATGACACCTTTTTCTTTACCATATATAATCATGATCCCCTCAACCATCATCCATCCCCAGTTCATGACTCTTCCACTCCATCTTCTGCACTGTCACTCATCCATTCTGACCATCTTGGGTTAGGGTATGCATCCCCTACTGTTGCCCCTACTAAGTCTTATTACCAATTCTCTAAGGATGTGCAAGCATGCTTTGACATTAATAGTGCCCAAAAGGATAGTCTTGAAGACTCCATTGAATGCATTGCCAATCTCTTCTATGAACCACATATTCTTTTCACCTCATCCATGACGTCCACATCCACCCATCTCATAGACATGGATCAATAAGTCCAAAATAACAAGGATCAAACTCAAGAGTCAAAGGGGAAATTTCCTTATTTAAAAGGAGATTTTGAATCAAAAGACATCATGCAAAGAAAGAAAGATCAAGACAAGTCTTCTAGTCAACAGCAAAATCTATTGGAAAAATCAAAGCTAAAAATACAAGTCAAGAATGAAAGAAAAAATATTTTTGTCTCCATTTATGCTCCATGAAAAATCACTAGGGGCATCTATCAAAGCAGCATGTCAAAAGAAGAGCTTGTTGATCCAAATTCCTCCTCCTCGCTTTCACTCAACCCATACACTCTACCCAATCCATTCATTCCACATGTATCCATCACATCCTTCCATCTCTCTTGGAAATGTTCTTCAATGGACCTTTGATGATGGCCCCTTCACGTACTATAACTCATCGGTCACACAAACTCCTTTTTGTCTGAAGCTTGATGACATACGTAGTGTACAAATTAGGGATCATACCCTAGCCTCCTTTTCCTGCCACCTTAATCACCCTTCATATCTACCACTTGCATCTCTCATTCAGATTAGATTCCTTCATCTAGCACTGTCATCCAAGTTTGAACTTAACTGGTTGGGTCCCTACATCATCACGATAGTCTTCAGGTTAGAAGCATATCAACCTTAAACTCCTGAAAGGGAACCCTTGTCATATCTTATTAATAGTTTGCACTTGCACAAATTCTACACAGCTTTAGAGAGCCATGTCGATGACCTGAAAAAATACAAATAATTTTAAAAAATCATCACCTTGATGAAAACTTGGAACACAAGCGTCTCAGTGACACAAAAAAAATCAAAAATCAAGAAAATATTAAAGAGAAATATTCCATCCAAAAGTTAAAACCACTTCGATGGCACTTTGAATAAGTACCATGGTGAAAACTTGTCAAACAAGCGCCATGTGTAGTCAATATTTTCTCTATCATCTACCATCATTCTATCTGATTTACACTTTCATTCCTAATAATTTACCTTCACACTTCATGTCACCCATAATAACACTTTGTTTTCCTTCACATAACCTAGAATGATTGGCATCTCACATCTTTTCGCTTTCCATATCTACCTTCCATAACGCTTATCCAATTCCACCCCTAATAAATTGGTCTTATACCCAATTGGGGGCAAGTCCTTGACCTAGGCCTTCATTGGATCCTACACTTGTCATTGAAGTTCAACACATCTCAAAAAGACAAAAACTCAAATATTCTCAAAAAGACAAAAAAATCATAAAATCCAAAAATCCAAAAACACAAAAACATCCAAATAACCTTCAAAAATCCCAAAAATAGAGTCAAATTCAATCATGTCATTCCAAGTCCAGTCGAACTATGTTGCCTCTACATGTATCACATAGTCAAGGCCATCAGTTGATGATCCCCCGAGGCACTAGGTTAGTCCTTTAGGGTTTGTCAAGTCAGTCATAATAAATCAGACATTATCATCAGATGTAAATGGTCATCAAATAAGTCTTGAGCTAACAGAATAACTATGCAAACAAGTCTTCAATTCAAATCAATCAATTACCTAATCGATCAAATGTCTAATCAACGTCAAAACAATAAATCAATCAAAAATCTGTCTCATACAAGATGTGTCCTTCCTACAAAACAGACATTGACAATATATCAAAATTTATCATTATATAACATGTTTCCTCTCCTGAAACTAGGCCTTGTCAAATAATCAACTAGTCAATCAAACATCAACAAACAATTATTCACAAACACTCTGAATGGTTGTTGACTTTGTTGGTCTAATTTTTCTTATATTTTTTATTTGTCTTCTGGGTCATGTTACTAGCTACCTCAAGGATGTCTCACAAAGGATTTAGAGGAGCGATGATGTCTAATGACTCATCTTTTCTTTTATTAGCGTTTGCGGATTGTCTTGGAAAAAATATTGGGGTAACTCTACCCTTGGTGTGAGTTAGGACATTCCTTGTCAACAACTTTCTATTTTCACAAGTGGACAATCTTGCACACTTTGTTCTATGTCATACCATGGTGTTTATTGTCCATTTTTCATATTTTAATGCCCAATAATGATTTAATGCAATGCCTAGCATAGTAAAATATTCATCTTTAAGTTGTCTCTGCCAACGCCATGCTAACATACATGTCCTCTACACTAACATTTCTTCTATCCACATCTTGATGGTGTCTTGTGACAACAAAAATTTCCTGCATACATAATCAAGTTAGAAGCATATATGCATAATCATAAATGCAATTTAGTTCATCCATATTGCATCAGAAAATTGAAAAACATAGCTAGCATGTATGCATCTAACATAGGAATACATCATAATCATCTCATATCATCTCGCATCCATACATCATAGGTCATTGTTATGCCTTCCATAACCACCCCATTTAATTCTGGAACAAAATGGGTCCCCCTTTCTTTTTGGTTTCTTTGCCTCTGTTAGTTGCTTTTGCTCTTGGGGTTCTTCTATCTTCTTCCTAAGTTGTCTATTGGTTCTATTAAATTTTGGTTCTGTTTCAGCTTGAATTGGTTTTCTTCTTGCTGGAAATTGAATGACATTATCATAGACAATAGTGTATCTTAGGATAATATATCTTATGTTCTTCTGAGGACTGATGGGGACTCTATTTTGCAGGACCAAATCACACACATGATGATATTTGCCAAGGGAGCTCAGTTGGAATGTATTCCTCAGTCCAGTTGGTCATAATTTTCCTCTAAGAAGAAAGTCGGTAAGACCTTGCAGATGTCTTGCCGACTACCAGTGTACCTGGTAAATAGGTGTTTGTGTTGCCTATCGGCAAGACCTCAGGGATGTCACAGCGATCGGAATTCACATGCAGATACCTATCGACAAGACATCAATCATTATCCCAGCGACTAAGAGTTTTCCATCAGCATGAAAGTCTCCTTTGGAGAAAGGTCTCAGCGACTTCTTCATGTCTCACCAACTACCGCGGAACGGGTAAACATTTCGGCAAGAGTTGTGTCTCTGGTGGGTGGTCTTATCGACCGCCTTAAGTCTTGCCGACCGTCGATGAGGGTATGCATCTCGGTGAGAGACTTTTTGCAGCAGAAAGATGTCTTGGCGAGTGCATCGGGTCTCGCTGACAAAGCACAGGAGGAGGTCCCACCAAAGGTCTGAGCCCGGGGATAATTTTGCCTTCGGCAGGAGGTGTGGCTGAAACGAAAAATTCTTACTGAAAGGTTAGTCTTCGATATGACTAGAAGGGCTCGGGGAAAGGTCTCCCAGATGTGGGATTGTCTCACCGACGTGAAATGAAGGCCTCGGCAGAAGGGGATTCCATTGCCATAAGGTCTCGGTGAGATCTTTATGTCTCACCGATAAGATGTGAGTTCGGGGAGATTGGATGCATTCGGCGTGGTGTCTGAGCGACTCCGAAAGGTCTCGCCGAAAGAAATTTAAGCTCGGAAGGAGCTCCCTGAAGGACTAAGGGGACTCGGCGTAACATCTGGCCGACAGCGAGGAGTCTTGCCGAAACAAAGTGAGCCCAGCGAGAATAAAGGGAATTCAATGAAAGGTCTCGGCGACAGGATGTAAAGCTCGGGGTAATGTCTCCCCAAAACGAAGGGAGTCTCCCCGACATGGGTGTGCTCGCCAGAGAAAGGAAGCCTTGCCAAGATTTCTTGGCAAGGGGACTTAGTCTCGCCAACATAAAGCAACATGGCTTTGAAGTAGGGTCTCAGCAAAGGGAGCTTGTCTCCCCGAAATGAAAAGATTGCCAAAGGATGATTCCTTCGGCATAATGTCTGGCCAAATGAAGGGGGTCTCGCCAAAGGGATAGTGCCCTCGGTGTAATATTTTGAATTTGGTATGAGGTCTCGATGACATGAAGGAGGTCCCTCCGAAGAGGGTGTCATTGGGGAAACAAGGTCTCGCTCACTGTAATCTCCTGCCGAACAAGTAAGGTCTCATCAAAATGAAAAGAGCTCAGGGAGAATCAATGAATTCGTCAAAACAAAGTGATATCGCCACAATGTCTTCCCGACTGGCGAAGGTCTCCCCGACATAAAGGAATGGTCTCGACAAAGGATTTTGATGCCTCGCCGTGACATCCCACCGACTTGAAGAGGTCTCTCTAAACTAGAAGAAGCTTGAGCTCGGGGAGAAAAAGAAGACATCGCCATGAGGTCTCACCAACCCGATGGGGTCTTGCTGATGCAGAATGAGCTCGGGGTGAAAGGTCTTCCCTCACTATGATGTCCTGCCGACGAAGTGAAGTCTTAGTGATAAAAAGGATATCGATATGACTTACGTGGCTCAATGGAAAGTCTCATCGACTAGCGCCTGCTATGGCGATAACTGTTAAGAGACATAATCGCATCGGGGAGACACGATTAGTGTCTCACTGACATGCGATTCAATGTGCACCACCTTTGACCACCTGATAATCCTGTGTGGTGTGTGCCTAACCAATTAGAAGAAGCTAAAGGAATGACCTAATTGCCATTGACTGATTGACTACCACCATGAAGGAGACCGACAGAATGAAAACTAGATGGATTCCTTCTGATATCAAAGGGCGATGGATCAGCTCAGGTGATAATGTTTAGATCTGAAGGGAAGCCTGATGATGCTCCAGAAGATGGTCAACATGCAACAGAAGTCTAGAACATGAAGGAGGTCAGAAGAACGAAGAAACTATAACTCGCAAGGACAGCCGTAGTGACCACTGGCGGGAGGCAGATCAGTATTAATGGAAAAATGCTTTTAGAGCATTCAAGGCGGCCCCAATGGAGTTCAAGGATGGACACGAAAGGCCAAAGTAAATGTGAAAGCTACAAAAGATCTAAGAGGATTCCCAGGCAGAAATCTTTCATCAGCATGGACATCGGGGATTCACATTGAATGCAGCTTTGACTCTCCTTAGAAAGATCTGAGAGCCGACCCTCCTGGAAGTAGATATTTTGTAAACCCTAATGCAGGGGGACAATGCATCCTTTTGGTACAATGTGTATATATGGAATTCTTGCCTCTTTGTAAAGGGTTAGAAAGTTAGAGAGAAAGTTATATTTTCTAAGGTTAGAACTTCTAGGGTTAGAAAAGAAGAAAAAAATTTAGAATACATAGGAAAATAGAGGAAAGGTAGAAGAGATAGAACTACATCCTGATTCTTTGTAATAGGAGCTTCTTTTGTCTTCTTGGTTAGGAATTAGATTCAACATAAGCTTGTAATGTATCTTTCAAGTTTTCTTAATATAAATGGAAAAAATTTGGAGTCATAGATTTTCTATACACTGGTGATTGTGTTAGCTTTGTAAGTGTTGCTTATCTATTTCATTAATAGTAGAAGCAACCAGATCTTAATCTACTTCAGATTGTGTTTTATAATGGTGTTTGTCTTAAGTTAATCATTTGATTTGTGAAGCCTTCAAGGAATGGAATGTTATTTTGGTGTTTTATTTAAAATGGTAACTAGTACTCTGTTGTAGAGATCAGCATTGTGAATGAATGCAACTGTGTGTTAATCACAAGTTAATTTTATTCTTCAGTTTTAGTTTACAATTCCTTGAAGGATAGCAAGTCTAGTTAAGATAGGTGAATCATCATTCTTTCTATCTCAAAACTCTGACCCATCTTTTTATATTTCTTTAAAACCCCCAGTTAGAGTAGGTTTAAATTCATGCTTGATCTTAGAACAATCCAGAAGCTCACACCAGCAGGCCCCTTGAACATTACTGCTACATTGACCATTGAGGGACATCAGCATAGTTGAGAACCAACTATAAAGACCTTGGGAGCTAAGATATCCATGTGTTATCTTTCTCTTTCAGGAGAAACATAATAGCAATATCCTGTTTAACTGTTGCTGAGTCATTTGGACCGTCAACAGAAGTTGGCGCTAGAAGGAGGGCCTAGAAGGGAAAGCTGGATAAAATTGGGTTTTTCTCACCAGAAAGGTCTCGTAGAGTTCTTCGATCAGTTGAGAATCCACCACCTTTGATAGAACTCAAGACCCCAATAAGACACAAGAGTCATAATACTGGCTCAACTTTCATACCACCTTTATCGGCTCTGCTCACTCTGCCAGGATTTTCACCAATACCCTAGTGGATACCTATTAATCCACCACCACATCCATCTCAATTGTCATCACAACTGGTTCAACCCATACAACAACTGGCTCAACCACCACCACCCCCACCAATGGCATTCTTTTAGAATAATCCCTCTCCATTGGGGACTATTCTTGGAGGTTTTCACGACATGCCTAAGAACCCTGAGAAATTTTTCCCCAAGTACATTCATGGTGAATCAAGGAGTGTTGAAGAGCACATACAAGCTTTCAAGGATGCTTGTACTAGAGCTCAGATAGCTCACCATGATGTAGTTTGTAGGTTGTTCCCTTACTCCTTAGGGGATATGGCATACAATTGGTACCTTAATCTTCCTCAAGGTTCCATTCTGACCTGGACACATTTGGAAAATGCCTTTATCAACCAGTTCAGGGTTTATGTGGATCCATCTCTTTTATACCACCAATTTTCTACTATTAGGAAGGAGCCATGTGAATCCTTGCCCCTGTTCAATACCAGATTTCAAAAAATGTATAGGAGATTGCAAGATCCCTATCTAGTCACCGAGAACAATGCCATTCAAGCTTACTTTAGGGTTATAGACCCCTTGCTTGGCTTGTTCTTGCAAAGGACTTATCAACCATCTGATATTGATTCTTTATCCAAAGTCTATCATCTAGCTATCAAGCTGCAACAACAAATCAGTTCTCAACAAGGAAGCCTAGGAGGAGGTTTCCCTTCAATAGGATAGCATATGCATAGCCCAACCCCTCTATTCAATACTATCCCGGGAATGTATTCTTCACATTATGGACCTATGTATGAATTGCAAACCCAACCACCTGTTCCATTCTTTGCTACTGGAAATCCTGATCTCTTTCAACAATCACAGGTTCCTCAAAGTTCCCATGGTCATCCTAACCAAATTGGAACACCGAATCATGGTGGTCAGCCACCTGTTGCTAAGAGTGTGGAAAGTGAAAAGACAGTCCAACTTACGAATGAGGTAGAGACCTTGAAGAAAACACTGTCTCAAGTTACAAATGACATGGCTCAGCTTCGATTGAACCCCTCCCAAAACCAAGGTAACTACCCTAATCAAAACAGCAACAATCAAGGTACTTATCAAAATAACAACAATTACAACCAAAGGGGTTATCAAGGCCAAAATTCCTCTAACCAGAATTATCAGAATCAAAATAGAGGATATAACCCAAGGCCAAATAACAATAGGCAATGGAATACAGGGCCCAATAATGGTGGTGTCTCTCATAACTATTAAGCTAATGAGGAAAGATCACATACTGCAAACGTGGTTGACCTCAACTTCATGACCAATTGGTGCAGGCTGCATGATACTGCCACCCATTCGGAGGTGAACTATCCTAAAATGGAGAAGGTTGTCAAGATGGCACAGGCAGATGCCCAAACGTTCCAAGGGAATCCTCACAAAGAAGGCGGCTCAGTAGATACAACAATGACTTATGACCTCTTTAAGGAGGAACTTTCATTCCCAAGGCAAAAGGAGAATGAACCAGAGGAAGATTCATATGATGCCCAAGCCTTTTAGGTCAAAGGAGGACACTTCCTGAGAAATCAGAATAAGGGTCCATTCACTACATCAGCACCCCCTAATCACATGATGCCTCCAAATCAAAGTTTTAATAATAACCCTCCTCCACCAAAAGGCCCGCCTGACTTCCATAACAAGGGTAATTCCTCTGGTTTTGTCAAAAGTAATGCAAGTTATGATACAAAATTTGATATTGTTTCTAAGATGCAGAAACAAAAAACTTCTGTCATATTTTGACATCTTAAAGTAGTGCCCTGCCCAAAGGGAGATAGTGCTGAAAGCTTTGGAGCAAGCTGACAAATCAAAAGGAAAGAACAAGATGGAACATGTTGGGGACATGAATGCAGCCTCATACAGAAACAAGGTAGGTACTCCACCGTTTCTTTTGAGTTTGAGAATTTGTGGGAATAACCTACATAATTGTATGTTGGATTCAGGGGCTTCAGGCAATGTTATGCCATTTTCCATATGCAAAAAGTTGGGATTAAACCTTGTACAAACGAATAAGAAGGTCATTCAACTTGACAAGAAAGAGGTTAATTTGGTGGGGGAATTAAGAAACATACATGTGCAAGTAGGGTCAGACCCTAGGATCCTAACCAACATAGATATTCAAGTAGCAGACATTCCTGAGACCTATGGTATGCTACTGAGCAGAGATTTGATGAAAAGTCTAGGGGGATATCTTTCCCTTGACTTTTCACATATGTGGCTACCATGGAGAGGGATTCCTACTCATATTAGGATTGAAAGTGAGCCTCGCCTCAAGCATATCATTACTGAATATGATTGCCCCAATGAGGTATCCTATTTTGAAACTAGGATAGGGGTTTACAAAAGAGATGAAATTTTAACCTTTTATGTTCTTGATCCTAAAGAACCGCCAATATGAAAGTTCCCTGATTCTACGATTAATGAAAACCAACAAGCATTGATCAACAATCTACAACAGGATCAGCTGGTCTTGGGGGGAGACATTGATTTGTAAAGTCTTCTACTCCCTAATTGGTACAGGGTTCATTACCAAAACCATTCTGAATTGACTTGCCAACCCTGCATTGACATTTTAAACTATGTTTCTCAAGCTGAGGAAGCTAGCTCAAGTCACCCTGAGACCATTACAGACCACTTCTCATTTGAAGCCAAGGAAGCAATAATGTTAACCAGAGATAGGACACCTTCAAAGGGGGTTCCTTCTCGAATTGAACCTGCCCCAGACACATGTCCAAATCAGCATATTGATGCGGAACAACCCCAAGGTTTCCTCGACACCCCTGCACTCACAAGTATGCCCAAACCTGATGGATCCATCAAAGATGCAAGTAAATGTCAGAAGGATAACCTTGGGTCACATAATACATATGTGCAGGGATTGGGAATTACTCCTGGGGAACCTATTGAACACCTGTTCCCTATATCTGATTCAAAAGACCAAGCAGTCCCACCCCTGGCTCATTTTGTCCAAGTGCCAACCATGACCTCAAAAGGATTAACTCCAGCTCATCATCAGCTGTGGACCCTTACGTTTGATGGATCTAAATCTAAAACAGGTTGTGGTGTTGGGATTGAGCTAACCAGCCCGAAAGGGAAAACCTTTTTTGCTTCTTACAGGTTGCAATTTGGATGTACTAACAACGTAGCAGAATATGAAGCTCTGGCACAGGGACTGATGTTTGCACATAAGAAGAAAGTCACAGCCTTGATGGTCAAGGGAGATTCAAAAATTGTTATCAAGCAGGTGCGTAGCCAATACACATGCCACAATAGAAGGCTAGTGTTGACGTGTGTTTTGGCACAACAACATGCAAACAGAATATTGCTACTTTGTTTCTCCTAAAAGATAAAGATGATCACATGGATATCTCAACTCCCAAGGTCTATGTAGTTGGTTCTCAACTATGCTAATGTTGCTCAATTGGTCAATGTAACAGTAATGTTCAAGGAGCCTGCTGGTGTTGAGCTTTTGGATCGTTCTAAGATCAAGCATGAACTAAAAACCTAATTTAACTAGGATTTTTAAAGAAACAACAAAAGATAGGTCAGAGCTTTGGAACAGAAAAAAATGACGATTCTTCTAACTTAACCAGACTTGGTACCTTTCAAGGAGTTTATTAACTAAAACTGCAAAACAAAGTAAACTTGTGATTGACACATAACCCCTTTCATTCACAATGCTAATTCAAATAACAGATTTTCAGTCACCATTTAAAAAAACATAAAATAAGACTTCAATCCTTGAAAGATTCTCAAATCAAATGATTAACTTAAAACAAATATCATTCAGGAACACAATATGAAGTAGATTAAACTCTGATTGCTTCTACTGTTAGTGAAATAGATAAGCAATATTTACAAAGCTGGCACAATCACCAGTGTACAGAGAATCTGTGATTCCAAATTGTTTCCAACTACACTAAGAGAACTTGGAAAATACATTATAGCCAATACTAAATCTTACTACTCGACAAGGAGACAAAAGAAGATCTCATTACTGAGAATCAAGATGCAACTCTATCTCCTTTTGTTAACTAACTAACTCCTAGATTTTCTTCTGACTATCTATTCTAACACTGTATATCCTATTTTTTGCCTTGGTTTTCTCTACTTCTAACTATCTCTTAAAAGTTCTAACCCTTTTACAAAGAGGCTAGAATGCCTTATATATAGAATGTACCAAAAGGGACACACTGGCTACTATTTTAGGGTTTTTACAAAATATCTACTTTAGAAGAGTCGGTCCTCAAATCTTTCTGAGAAGAGTCAATGCCGCATTCAATGTGAAGCCCTGCTGTCCATGCTGATGAAGGATTTTTGTCCTCAGGACAAGCCTTTTAGATCTTTTTGGTAGCTACAGCATTAACTTTGGCCTTTCATGTCCATCCTTGAACTCCATTGGGGCCACTTTGAATGCTCTAAAAGCATTTTTCCATTAATATTGATCAATTTCCGCCGGTGGTTACTACAACTGTCCCTGTGAGTCACAGATCCTCCCTTCCTTCGGCTTCCTTCATGTTCCAAACTTCTGTTGCAGGTTGACAGTCTTCTGGAACATCATCGGGCCTCCTTGTAGATTTGAACACTATACCCGAGCTGATCCATCGCCTCCCTAATCTCAGAATGGATCCATCTCGCTTGCACTCTTTTGTTCTTCCCTCACGGGATTGGTCAGACATACGCAATGCTAGATTATCAGGCGGTCAAAAGTGGTCCACCTTGAATCGCATGTCGGTGAGACACTCATCATGTCTCCCCGATGCGATTATCGCTTTTATCAACCATCGGCATGACCTTAGACAGTCGGAAAGACGTTTTGGCGAGTCGTAGAAGTTATATCAAGCTCGCGAAAACCATCAGCAAGACAGTCACTAGTCGATGGGACATCATAGCGAACCTCAGGATCCTTTAGCGATCACATTTTTTCATGTCGGGGAGACTATTGCTTGTCGTTGTGACCTCATGGCAAAGTCTTCTTTTTCTCCCCGAGCTCTTTCTTCTTCTCCGGGCTCGAGCTCCTTTTCCCTTTCGGTAAGACTCTGGTGTAGTTGCCTAGACCTTTTGGCGACTTCCTCTTTTCTCCCCGCTCGCTCATTCTCATGTCGGGGAGACTTCATCACTTCGGGGAGATCTTACCCTGAACTCCTCTTTTCTTACCGAGCCCCTCTTTGTTTCAGTGTGACTTTCTTTCTTCACCAAGACCTTTTGGCGAAGGCATGATCCTTTGTCGAGCTCCATTTCTTTTGGTGGGGTCCCCTTTCTATCAGTAGGACATTCTATGGTCAGGGAGACCTCCCTTGATTTTGTTGCCAAGACATTCCCTGGTCGTCGAGACTTCTTAACGAGCTCAAATTGCTATGCTGATGCCGCTTACTCTTCAGCAGGCTCCTTCATGTCAGCGAGACTTCTTTTTTTTCGCCCAGACCTCACACCAAGGTCCTCTCTTTCGCCGAGTTGTTCACTAGTTGGCAAGACATCCCGAGGTTAGGGAGACTTCATCATAGCGACCCTTTTGTTTTCTCCCCGAGCCCATTCTATTTTTCCGATACTGCTTTGCTTCAGTAAGAGTTCACCCCGTCAGTGAAACATCTTGCCAAGCTCACTTTTCTCTCGGTGAGCTTCCTTCATGTCGCTGAGACTTCCTCTTATCGGGGAGACGTCCTGCAGTCACCTTTTGTTTTGCTGAGGAATCTCCATAGGTTTAGTTTTTTTGTCACTGTGACAATCCTATCCTCTCACCGAAGAACACTGATAGAATCCCCTTGCACTATGTCGGTGTGACCTTTCATAGACACTGAGACTTCTCTCTGAAGGAAAGTCTCTCACCGAGATGAACATCTTTATCGGTGATCGGTGAGACTTGAGGCTTTCGAAAAGACTTCACCCTGAAGTCAAAATCTCCTACCAATGTATTTTCTTTGTGCCGTCAGTTGGTGAGACATGAAGATCTCGCTGAGACCTTTCTCCAAAGGAAACCCCTCATGTCGATAGGAGATTCCATGTGAACTCGGATCACCATGACCTCCCCAAGGTCTTGCCAATAGGCAACACATATTCTTATTGACAGAATGCACTGGCAGTCGGCAAGACATCCGCAAAGTCTTGCCGACTTTCTTCTTAGAGGAAATTTATGATCAATTGGAGTCACGAATGCTTTCCAACTGAGTTCCCTTGGAAAATATCATCAAGTGTAGGATTTAATCCTACAAAACAAATGCTTCCATTAGTCCCCAAAGCATATAAAATATATTAAAATAAACTATCCTGTTGCTTATGATTATTTCATTGAATACTTGGCAAGAAGGAAACCAATTCAAGTTGAGACAGAACCAAGATTTAAATCAGACAAAACAAAGGACAAATCCAGGCAAAAAACAAAAGAACCACCAAGAGGAAAGCAAGTAACCAAAAGCAAAAGAAATCAGAAAAAGAAAGGGAGCCCATTTTGTTCCAAATCAAAATAGGGGTTGTTATGCAAGGCATAACAGCGGGCAGCTTATAGAAATCGGGTATGGAACCTGATCGAGGACTTTGATGCCTTTGGGATTAGCTTAATCCCTAGAGAAGAAAATCAGGTAGTTGATTCATTGGTTGTTGCTGCAAGCACCCTGGAGCCTATGCAAGGCTCCAAGCTCAAGAAATTCTTAGTGGAATTAATTTCCACCCCTGCAGTTCCTGATAATATCAAGAACTTTCAAGTCTTTGATGATGATCAACATATTCTTGCTTTCCTAGCAAGTTCGGATGTTTTTGAGGGGAAAATTATTGATGAGTCCAACAAAGATCAAGGGGATTGGAACCCTGAGGAATGTGATACAGAAGGGGTTCTCAATTTAAAGAATAATAACATTTCCAAGGGAATGGTTGCTTTAGAAAGAATTTTTGATTCAGACCCAAGGGCTCGAGAGAAGATATCAGCTGAAGATAAAGGAGGTGAATACAAAATTGTTAACTTAGTTGATTCTGGTCCTGAAAGGAATGTCTACATAGGGAAATCCTACCCTGAAGCAATCATAAAAGACATATTGAAGGCACTTAAGAAAGATATTGCTGCAATAGCTTGGGGATATGAAGACCTAAAGACATTTGATGTTACTATAATGAATCATACTATTCCCCTGAAGCCTGAAGCGAATCCATTTCGACAAAAATAGCACCCTGTCAACACCTTGATTGAGCCACTGATCCTTAAGGAAGTTCAGAAATTGCTTTCTGCAAGGATAATCTTCCCTATGCGCCATTCAACCTAGGTAGCTAACTTAGTCCCAGTCCATAAGAAAAATAGAGAGATCAGGTTATGTGTGGACTTTAGGAATCTGAACAAAGCTTCAAAGAAAGATAACTACCCACTTCCTTCTTTGGATGAAGCATTACAGACCGTTAATGGATCTTAGATGATATCATTCTTGGATGGCTACTCTGGATACAATCAGGTAATGGTTAACTGTGAAGACAGGATGAAAACAGTCTTCACTACAAAGTGGGGAACGTTTGCATACAGAAGGATGCCATTCGCTCTGATAACGTTGGGGCAACTTTTCAACATGCAATGGACATACCATTCAAGGATCTAATTGGAAAGTGCATCATCGTCTACATGGACGACCTGACGGTATTCTCCAAAGATCGACTGAACCATGTTGCGGACTTGGCTAAGGTTCTGGAATGATGTATCCAGTATGGCGTCTCCTTGAATCCTAAGAAATGTGTGTTCAGAGTTTCTGAAGGGAAGCTTTTGGGACACGTAATTTCTGAAAGAGGAATATCAATCAATCCGGATTGAGTTGAGTCCATTTTTAAGATCACCAGGCCAGGAAGCAAGAAAGAAATGAGGTCTTTCTTCGGGAAGATCAATTTCGTGAGAAAATTTATTACAGGATTTGCAGAGATTGTAAAACCACTGAATGAGATGATGAAGAAAGACACCAAGATAGAGTGGACTGATGAAGCAAAGGCCGTGTTTTTACAAATCAAGCGATCCATTTTAGAAGCGCCCATTCTCACCAGCCCTGACTACTTGAGACTGTTTTATATCTATTCCTTTGCTTCTAAACATTCCTATGCAGCTGTGTTAACTCAACGAAGAGAGGAGGCAGAGGAGAGACCGATTTCTTTCATGAGCTCTCCATTCAAAAGCGTTGAGATCAAATACCCACCTCTCGAGAAGCAAGCTTTTGTGCTGGTCAGGGCTGTCAAGAAGTTCTTACATTACATTCTCTGAAGCCAAATCATCGTTGTAGTTCCTGATGCTGCTGTGAAGTCTTTACTTATGCAAAGCGAGCTAGGAGAAAGAAGAGGGAAATGGATGGCCATCTTGCAAGAATTCGATCTGGAGATACACCCCATGAAACTAGTCAGGGGTATAGGCTTGTCTCAGTCCATGGCGAATGCGGGCAACAACATCATCTATCAACAATACACGACCCAGTCTTTCTCTAACGACCCTTGGTATGCTGATACCATTTGCTTTATGCTCAATAATCGGTGTCTAGAGGGAATGAATGCAACTCAAAGGAGAGCACTAAGAATGAAGAGTTCTCATTACATTCTTAAAGGAGGTTTGCTATACAGGAAGAATTTTGAGGGAGTGTACCTATGATTCCTTGATCGACAAGAGACTAAACATGTGATCTCTGAGTTTCATGGGAAACACGGCACAGGTCATGGGTCTGCAAACTCACTAGCACACCAGATCCTCAGATCTGGTTATTACTGGTCGTGTGTGTTCAAAGATGCCCATCAACATGTAAGAACATGCCACATATGTCAGATTTCTGCATCAAAAGAATGCCATGCAGCCATGCCATTACAACCCATCTACGAGGTGAAGCCATTTGCCTAGTGGGCACTAGATTTTATTGGAGTGATTAACCCAAATTCTTCTGCAGGACACAAGTTTATTTTGACTGCTACTGATTACTACACAAGGTGGACAAAAGCTATACCCTGCAAGAACAGCACAATAGAGGTAGTGATCAAGTTCCTCACCAAATGCATCACTATAAGGTTTAGGGTACCCTTCGCTCTGGTATGTGATAATGGCTCTGCCTTTTCTTCTACTGAGTTTATTTCCTAGGCATATGATCACAAAATTGTCTTGAATTATTCTTCAAACTATTACCCACAAGGCAATAGAGTTGTAGAATCAACCAATAAGAATCTCTTAGGGGTAATTAAAAAATTGTTAGAAAATAACCCTAGGGACTGGCATACCTAGCTGAGACTTGCATTATGGGCAGATAGGACTAGGATTAAGGCTGCTTTAAAGACTTCGCCATTCAAGCTGGTATATGGCCAAGATCCTGTGTTCCCCATCCATCTGCAAATACCTATCCTTGAGTTCATGCAGAAGTTCTACTCTAGTGACAATAGGATAGAAGTAAGATTAGCTGCTCTATTGAAATTAGAAGAACAGAGATATGTCACCTTGCAACAATTCTTTAGGCACTAGGCTATTGTCAAACGTTGGTTTGAAAAAAGAGCCAAAATCAAAGCTTTTAGGATATCAGACCTTGTGTTGTTATGGGATAAAGCTAGTGAAAAGAAGGGCAGTCACCAAGAGTTTGACAACCTCTGGCTAGGTCCTTATCAGATTGCAGAGATCCTGGGAGAGAATGCTTTCAGACTGAGTAATTTAACTGGAGAACCTGTTCCCTTGCCTATCAATGGATAGTTTCTAAAACACTATTTTGAGTCATGAAGTTGGTACTTTTGCTGGGTGATTCATATGTGTAAATAGATTCTCTTTGTAAATAATTTTTGTATGTGGATAATTTTGTCCTTGTATGTGAATAATTTGCTGCTCTTTATGTAAGTAATTTGCTCCTTTCTTTGTAAATAATTTGTTGTTTGTCTTTTTGTCCTTTCTTTCTGTCTTTTTGTTTCCTTTGTTCTTTTGGTTTTTGTTTTGTTTTGTTCTTTAGGGTTTATTTGTCCTTTCTTGTCTTAAAACAGTGCTTGTTATCTTGAGCATACTTTGGTTGTTAGGAGAGAAATGGTTTAGGTATTTTCATGTTTACCGATTGGGTGATTTTGTCCTAAACTTTTGCTTTATGCCCATTGTCAGCAAGAGTTGTGGAAAGTTTTGAAAACAAGGTGCAAAGTAAATGACCTTCATTAACTCCCTCTGAATCTGTCACAAATCATTAAAGATCGTCTCCTCTTGTATTGGTATATTTGTCCTAGGATGATAGTGTTCTAAGATTTGAGTGAAAAATCTGATCTCCCAAGTGCTGTTATGAGGTCCATGGTAGTTTTCAACCCAGAACAGATGTTAAACATCTATTGAAAAAAAAAAGTGATTGAATGAAATATTTGAAACTCTATGAGAAAATAAAAAGAAAAGAGAATTATTTAAAGAGAAAAGAAGACTCAATATGAATGGGTGATTCCAGTATCTCTACCAGGGCTATAGATGCCTGACTGGCAGTAGAGAAATGCTGTGAGGAAACTAGAGGTATCTCCATCGGGGATATGGATACCTGATTGGCAGCGGAGCAATGCCCAGGATATCATTGTACAACAGTTAAAGGGAATCAACTCATGTAGCTCAAATCTTGCACATTGTTGTTCGAAAGGTGAAGAAAACTTTACAACAGAGTGATGCACAATCAAGCACACACATGGATTTCAGGGGTAGCCAGTGATGATTTACATTTGAGATTCTAGCTCAACCTTGGTTGAAATAACTAACCCAACTGGAGTTGTCATGTTCATGAACCAGGAGTTCTGGGTAGTTGAATCCTTCAGTTTCATGAAAATGGTTAAACCATTTTCCTAGCCGAGTCACCATTTGTTATGCCTTGCATGACCACCCCATTTCATTCTAGATAAAAATGGGTCCCCCTTTCTTTTTGGTTTCTTTGCCTCTGTTAGTTTCTTTTTCTCTTGGGGTTCTTCTATCTTCTTCCTAAGTTGTCTATTGATTCTGTTAAATTTTGGTTTTGTTTCAGCTTGAATTGGTTTTCTTCTTGTTGGAAATTGAATGACATTATCATAGACAATAGTGTATCTTAGGATAATATATATTATGTGCTTCTGAGAACTAATGGGGACTCTGTTTTGCAGGACCAAATCACACACATGATGATATTTTCCAAGGGAGCTCAGTTGGAATGTATTCCTCAATCCAGTTGGTCATAATTTTCCTCTAAGAAGAAAGTCGGTAAGACCTTGCAGATGTCTTGCCAACTACCAGTGCACTTGGTTAATAGGTGTCTATGTTGCCTATCGGAAAGAACTCAGGGATGTCACAGCGATCGGAATTCACATGTAGATACCTATCGGCAAGACATCAATCATTGTCCTGGCGACTAAGAGTTTCCCATCAGCATGAAAGTCTCCTTCGGAGAAAGGACTCGGCGACTTCTTCATGTCTCACCGAATACCACAGAACGAGTAAACATTTTGGCAAGAGTTGTGTCTTCAGTGGGTGGTCTTACCGAGTGCCTTAAGTCTTGTCGACCGCCAATGAGGGTATGCATCTCGGCGAGAGACTTTTTGTGGCGGTAAGATGTCTTGTCGAGTGCATCGGGTCTTGTCGACAAAGCACAGGAGGAGGTCCCACCAAAGGTCTGAGCCCGGCGATAATTTTTCCTTCAGTAGGAGGTCTGGCCGAAACAAAAAATTCTTACCAAAAGGTCAATCTTCAATATGACTAGAAGGGCTCAGGGAAACGTCTCCCCGATGTGGGATTGTCTCGTCGGCGTGAAGGCCTCGGCAGAAGGGGATTCCATCGCCATAAGGTCTCAGTGAGATCTTTCTATCGCACCGATAAGATGTGCCTTCGAGGAGACTAGATGCATTCGGTGTGGTGTCTGAGCAACTCCGAAAGGTCTCACTGAAAGAAATTCCAGCTCAGAAGGAGCTCCCCAAAGGACTAAGGGGGCTCGGCATAATGTCTGGCTGACAGCGAGGAGTCTTGCCGAAATAAAGTGAGCCCGGCGAGAATAAAGGGAATTCGATGAAAGGTCTCGACGACCTAGGGATCTCTCGGCGACAGGATGTAAAGCTCGGGGTAATGTCTCCCCAAAATGAAGGGAGTCTCCCCGACATGGGTGTGCTCGCCAAAGAAAGGAAGGCTTGCCAAGATGTCTTGGCGAGGGGACTTAGTCTTGCCGACATAAAGCAACGTGGCTTCGGAGTAGGGTCTCAGCGAAGGGAGCTTGTATCTCTGAAATGAAAAGATCGCCAAAGGATGATGCCTTCGGCATAATGTCTGGCCAAATGAAGGGGGTCTCGCCAAAGGGATAGTGCCCTCGGTGTAATATTTTGAATTCGGTATGAGGTCTCGCCGACATGAAGGAGGTCTCACCGAAGAGGGTGTCATCAGGGAAACAAGGTCCCACTCGTCGTAATCTCCTGCCGAACAAGTAAGGTCTCATCGAAATGAAAAGAGCTCAGGGAGAATCAATGAATTCGCCAAAACAAAGTGATATCACCGCAATTTCTTCCCGACTGGCGGAGGTCTCCCCGACATAAAGGAATGGGCTCGACAAAGGATTATGATGCCTCACTGTGACATCGCAGCAACTTGAAGAGGTCTCTCTGAACTAGAAGAAGCTTGAGCTCGGGGAGAAAAAGAAGACATCGCCATGAGGTCTCACCGACCCAATGGGGTCTTGCCAATGCAGAATGAGCTCAGGGTGAAAGGTCTGCCCTCACTATGATGTCCCACCGACGAAGTGAAGTCTCAGCGATAAAAAAGGATATCGATATGACTTACGTGGCTAAATGGAAGGTCTCATCGACTAGCGCCTACTATGTCGATAGTTGTTAAGAGACATAATCGCATCGGGGAGACACGATTAGTGTCTCACCGACATGCGATTCAATGTGCACCACTTTTGACCACATGATAATCCTGTGTGGCGTGTGCCTAACCAATCAGAAGAAGCTAAAGGAATGACCTATTATCCATTGACCGATTGACTACCACCATGAAGGAGACCGACAGAATGAAAACCAGATGGATTCCTTCTGATATCAAAGGGCAATGGATCGGCTCAGGTGATAATGTTCGGATCTGAAGGGAAGCCCGATGATGCTCCAGAAGACATTCA
Source organism: Sequoia sempervirens (assembly GCA_007258455.2). Classification (NCBI taxonomy): domain Eukaryota; kingdom Viridiplantae; phylum Streptophyta; class Pinopsida; order Cupressales; family Cupressaceae; genus Sequoia; species Sequoia sempervirens. The sequence continues at coordinate 1,115,391 of VDFB02056351.1, read as the reverse complement.
ACATGCAACAGAAGTCTAGAACATGAAGGAGGCCTAAAGAACAAAGAAACTATGACTCGCAAGGACAGCTATAGTGACCACTGGCGAGAGGCAGATCAGTATTAATGGAAAAATGCTTTTAGAGCATTCAAGGCGTGGAAAAATGCTTTTAGAGCATTCAAGGAAGCCCCGATGGAGTTCAAGGATGGACACAAAAGGCCAAAGTAAATGCAGAAGCTGCAAAAGATCTAAGAGGATTCCCAGGCAAAAATCTTTCATCAGCATGGATAGCAGGGATTCACATTGAATGCAGTTTTGACTCTCCTCAGAAAGATCTGAGAGCCGACTCTCCTAGAAGCAGATATTTTGTAAACCCTAATGCAGGGGGGCATCACATCCTTTTGGTACAGTCTGTATCTATGGCATTCTTGCCTCTTTGTAAAGGGTTAGGAAGTTAGAGAGAAAGTTAGATTTTCTAAGGTTAGAACTTCTAGGGTTAGAAAAGAAGAAAAAAAATTAGAATACATAGGAAAATAGAGGAAAGGTAGAAGAGACAGAACTACATCCTGATTCTTTGTAATAGGAGCTTCTTTTGTCTTCTTGGTTAGGAATTAGATTCAGTAGAAGCCTATAATGTATCTTTCAAGTTTTCTTAATATAAATGGAAACAATTTGGAGTCATATATTTTCTGTACACTGGTGATTGTGGCAGCTTTGTAAGTGTTGCTTATCTGTTTCATTAACAATAGAAGCAACCAGATCTTAATCTACTTTAGATTTTGTTTCAGAATGGTGTTTTTCTTAAGTTAATCATTTGATTTATGAAGCCTTCAAGGAATGGAATGTTATTTTGGTGTTTTATTTAAAATGGTAACTAGTACTATGTTGTAGAAATCAGCACTATGAATGAATGCAACTGTGTGTTAATCACAAGTTAATTTTATTCTTCAGTTTTAGTTTACAATTCCTTGAAGGATAGCAAGTCTGGTTAAGATAGGTGAATCATCATTCTTTATGTCTCAAAGCTCTGACCCATCTTTTTATATTTCTTTAAAACCCCCAGTTAGAGTAGGTTTAAATTCATGCTTGATCTTAGAACAATCCAGAAGCTCACACCAACAGACCTCTTGAACATTACTACTACATTGACCACTGAGGGACATTAGCACAGTTGAGAACCAACTATAAAGACCTTGGGAGCTAAGATATCCATGTGTTATCTTTCTCTTTCAGGAGAAACATAATAGCAATATCCTGTTTAACTATTGTTGTGTCATTTGGACCATCAATAGTCATCATACATTCCATCACATTTAGCATGTCATTACATCCACATCATTTGATAACCATAGTCAATTATCATAGGTCACATTGTATATCCATCATATATACATTACATTTGCATCATAAACATTACATTCAAAATTACAAAATAAACATCACATCATAACCATATCATATCATTTTGCATCCATAATCCATTAAGCACACATCATAAAGCATATACATGACATTCATAATCATTGCATCATATCCATAACATCATAAAATTAAATGCATCCATCTAACATCTAGGAATCATATACAATCATGAACATCCATTAGTCATCCATCGTGCATCAACATATAGCATCATTGCATAATCATATAAAATACATAGACATCATAAAAGCATAATCATCCATTACATGACATCATACCTATAAAACATAGGAATGCATATCATATACTCACCGCCAAAATCATGCATTGCATATATATAAGCTCAAAAAATGTCATAGTACAAAGTCAAGATGTCCCCCAAAAATACAGCTCATAGGCTCGATGGTCAAAAATATAAGTATCCATACAATGTCAAAATGTGCTCTAGCGAGAGCTACCATGATCCCCTAAGGGTGATCGTCGTGGTGATGCCTACCTATCCTCTTGGTGGGAAGACCCTAATTACCTGTGCTCGGATGGAAGTTTGTCATATGGTCCTGATCGCCTAGGCCTTGAAACATCGCCACTGCTATGTGACCATCTATTGTGGAACCTACCACTACTCAAGGCCTATGTGGCACTTGGCTCTCTCCTCTTCAATGGTACTTCTCTCTCATACAAATCCCAATAATAATGCTCTCATCTTCCTGACCTCTAGATCTCTCTGTCCATATTTACAATCAACCCACTACAGGTGGCTATGAATTCTATCACCTACTGATCATCTCATTGTCTCCCAACCACTGTTGAATCCCTCTTCATCCTCAGGGCATCCATCTATGTCCTCAAAGCCCCCATTTCTGCCTCTAGTGCTTGTATCCTAGCTGTCGCTGCATCTAATTGGGCTTCTAGGTACGCTATCCTCTAATCTGATGAGCCATCTTTTCCTCTCATAGGCACCTCCTCTAATCCCCCTTTGACATCCACACCTATCACAATCCTATCTCAAAGGACTCGCTCTGTCAAAGAGATCTCCTCCTCCTCCTTTCTCTCCCCCTCCTCCTCCCTCTCTCTTCCATCTCTACCTCTTCCATGGACACATCATGTTGACCAACATCTACCAATGCTCCTCCTCATGTTGCTCCTCCTCATGTTCTCCCTCCTCCCTAATCAGTGAGAGAGTTCTCACCACTCACTGTCTTCTCACCCTCCTCTATCGGTCTTGACCTCCCCTCCCTCCTTTCCCATCTAAGCCATCTTATCCCCTCCCTCCATCTCTATCTCTCCCATCTTCTCTTCATCGCTGACCCATAAATCAGACTCATGGACCCTTTCCTTCATGCTCTACGGGTGCTAGATGATTTGGATTTGTATATGGATAGGGCCTATGAGTGGCCCACCATGTGTCATACTCCATTGTGGTGCCCGCATCTATGTCACCATCTCTCCATTCCCACTAAACTTCTTGTAAGGAATCTATCTGTTGCTCTTCCACTGCCATTGGTATCATCCGTCCCCATGGCTGCACCTCATGCGATGATTGTGTAAACTCTATTGTCCCCCTTGGCACATCTTGGGTTTCCCCAAATTTCCTCCTTACCTAATATGATAGGTACATCTCGATAATGTGTTGTGATTGGATTGTTTGTCCAATCAGGAATATCACTTTTCTACACCATGGAAAATGTTGATCCTCATTTGGCCACTACTGGTAGTCTCTATATGGCCTCCATATGAAGCTCACATGTAGATCAATGCCATGTATCCAATAACTAGTGTCCCCAACATGGGTCTGAGTCACAATCTCACCATACAAATATACATAGGGCATCTTGTCACCTAGCTACCTGCCCATTTGAGGACGAAACACAACGATGTTCTCCCATGCCCATACCATCAGTAAAGTCACACCGCATCTCATTAACTAGCCATCATGGTAGGAAATTTCATGTAACTAGAAATATAGCATGGCTAGTAAGAAAGGCCCCCATGCATAAACTGTCCCCCTACCTATTATACCCATGAGCATCTCATCCCATCTGATTGGAAATCTATAGCCTCTATGGTTCGGAATGATGATCCCATCAATCAAAGTGCACAACATACAGTCCCATCTCTCATATCTCTTTTTCAGGCACTCCCACCTAATTTCATAATCCTCGATGCTTAAGTCTGTGATGTCATCATGCTCATAAAACTCCTCAATGGCTTGATATTCGGGCACAATGGATTGTACCTCACCCTCTCTCTGTGGATCAACAACCTTAGAATCTGGTAGAAATCCTCAAGTGTCACTATCACCTCCCTATTTGAAAAATGGAACAATCATGTCTCATAATGCCAACTCTCAACAAGTGTAGTTAGTAAACCCCTATCCATCCTAATGGTGGGTATGTAGATCACATAGTATAAACCAAGGTGCATCAGCTGACGCTTCTCAACATCAGACAACTGATCTCGTAGCCTAAATATTGATGTCCATAACTCTCGTGTATAAATCGGGGCAACTATAACTTGTGGTCACAAAAAAAGGCATTGTGTCAATCTAAAACCCTAGTTAGACCTATTGGACCTAAATTGCACCAGAAATTTCATCCTTAACTAGGGAAAATTTTTAATTAGGTAATTGCACTACTCTGCTTAACAAATGTGTCACACATACCAAATGTGTCACATTTCTACATATGCATCACACTATCACATTTTTGTCACACACCTCAACATATGCGTCGCTAGGGTCGCTTGCATTCAACCCCTCAACACTTGTGTTCCGTTTTACGCATGCATCATTTCATCTAGCACATGTGATTCACTTTAGCGTTTGTGTCACTTCTAACCACATATGCAGTGTTGAAGCAAATGCAGCACATTTATAGTTGCATTGCACCGCATTCACTCAAACCCTAGCTACACTTGTGGTGCACTGTACAATTGTGGCAAATCACTCCCACATGCAATGCACACGATAACAGTTGCGGTGAACATCATTCACTGCATTTTCTTGCTCAACTTTGAAGCCCTAAATCTATGCAAAAATGAAAAATTGACAAAGTGGGTTTGGAGTACTTATTGGGTCCTCAAATCCCTCTAGTTGTTTGAATGTCTAAACTTGAAACGTGCAGTAAGAATCGTGTGGAATCGACAACATTTTGGCAGCAAATCTCTCCAAAGCTCTTTGATCTTCAAGGTTGAAAATGCACAAATGAGCCAATTTTCCACTCAATTTATATTTATATACCCACTCAATTTAAGGGTTAGAGTTGGGGCTTTCTATTGGTTCCACTCTATGAGAGGTCCTTAACATTAATTTGGCTACCCCGAAGGTCCTAAAAATCATTTCTATTGTCATAAACACATTCCTGGTTGTCAAATTGACTTATTAGAATAATTTTCAAAAAAATTGAATTTTTTGGAAAATTTCAAAAAAAAATCTGAGGGAGCATAGGTCCATCCCATTTACACTCGAGCATATTTTGACTAAATTTCTGACACAATGCGATAAACTGCATTGTATCAAAGAGGGGGAAAATGTAGACACTAAAAATTGTCCTAGCCCTGTGAACATTATTTTATCCCCTTTCGTCCCTAATAATTAAATAATTTTAACTATTTGATTATTGTCTAATGTAATATTTCTTCTATTAATTAAATAATTTTAATTATTTAATTAAATCATTTCTATCCTTTTATTTCTTCTTTTGAAATTAATTAAATAAATTTTATTTAATTATTTAATTATGTCACTAATGTGACCCCTTTCCTCTATAATTAAATAAATCTTATTTATTTAATTATTATCATCTTTCTACTATAATTAAATAATTATTTCAATTATCTAATCATTCATTTAGCCTTTTCTGTCATAAATTAAATAAATTTCTTTTATTTAATTGTCTACTAATTTTTCCTTTTCCTCCCATTTTGAATTAATCAATATTTAATCAAAAAGTCATCCTATCACATGTCTTTTATAATTAAATACTATTTCCATTATTTAATTATTCATTTTCCCTCCCAGATTAAATAATTTTATAATTATTTAAAGTCCTCTAGCAACCTCTTTTTCTATGCCAACCTCCTTATTCGTGCCAATCTTATCTCCTCTTGTCTCATTCAATTTCCACCCTTGATTGAACTATTTTATAATTTAATATCAACCATCCATCCTTAACCTAGTCCTATCATTGCCCTAACTTTTCCCTAACCCTATTTCATACTACAACTTTCATTCTTGTCCATTGATTGATATATCTTATTCACTTTTAATCTCAACCCTTCATTCCAAATTGTCTTTCTATAAAAGACACCTATCATTGTCATTTCAAGAAACCTAGTTTATGCTCAAGTACATGTTGCTAAGAAGACAACTACAATCTTCAATATTTTGCTTTCATTGTCATTAGGCTATTGTTGCATACTCAAATCTGAGGGCAATCAATCACATCAAGAAAAATGGAGAAAGACAATGGAGGTGAATCAACCATGGCATATGTAATATTGCTTCATTCTTTAAGTTTCTATGTTGGATTGTGCTTCATTGTTGGTTTATGGATCTATGGTTTTAGTTTTGATGTTCTATTACCTTAACCTGAATTTTACCCTATTCTACAACCATAATCAACTATGAGAACTAAGTGTATAAAAGGTACAATCAGTATCACATACAATCAACCATGTAGGCCCTAGATGTCCTCTAGTTACTCCTAACCGACTTCCAACTATCATGCAATCCAAAGAGTACAATGAATTAATAATATGTACAATTCTAGCATCACTTTGGCTAAAGATTTCAACTATACTATATTTTGATTATACAAAAATATGGTTCATCTATTCACGACATTGATATCAGTTGCTTGAAACATTAAAATAATCAAAAAATAAATTTAAAAGCATAAGCTACAATTTTGAATACAAGTTCTAGAAATAGCATATTTTTTCTCATATTGATAGTATACCTTGCTATTAAGTGAGAATCATAATAGCACATTATTTAAATACCATCTACTTGTTGTTTCAAACAAATAATTTCATATAATGTAACCATATGAGGATTGT
>VDFB02056351.1:1090671-1108832 GCA_007258455.2 Sequoia sempervirens | reverse complement strand
CATCATTTTAGTCTTTGTCCCTCTTAAGGTCATTGATAATCAGATTTGTCACTTTAACTATCTTTGTTTGGTTTACAACCTTTTCTTAGGTTTACTAAAAATACAACCTTCATATATTAGTTCATATTGCATCCCTTCATCACAACATCATATTGGCATTACATTTGAATAGCCTAGTCATAGACATACCATAGATTTTGATCATTGTAACATTATCCTATCTGTATTTTGACTATTGTCACTTTGCATCTTTAATCTTGGTACATCATCATTTGGCATCCTTTATCTTGAAAAATCCAAAACAAAAAGTGCATACCTTAAGCTTAAGTCACACCTTTTCATTATCATCTCTTAGACTTCATATCCTACCCTCATCATGCTTGTAAGTCTTTTTATGGTCCAAACAAGATCACAATGGAAGAGAAAGGAAATGGATTTCTTCAATGATGATGATGATGACCTTTACAACTATACTAGCAACATGAACTTTGGCTCCTCTTTCAATGAATCGCCTAGGCCACATACTCCTTTTGAAAAATACAAGACTAAGGACATAAGTGAGGATGAAGTAGAGGCAGCCTCCCAAGACCCCAATGTGGCATAATTTGTGGGTGAAATAGTAGCCCTAAACCCTTAAAGATTCTTAGAAAAACTATTGTATAATGGGGCAAAACTTCCTCATGGCTTTGATGTCAATACACTTCAAGTAGAACCTACACCAAACAAAGGGACTAAACAAAGCCAAGGACATGATACATCTACTTCTAAAGGTTTCATCCCACAAATAAATGTTTCTATGCCATTAGGAGGGTCAACACAAGATTCTACGACAATCCACATGACACTATTTGGAACACAAGCTATGACATAAGAAATGACACAACCAATGACGCAAGCCATGTCACAACCTTTTGTACATACATTCAATCCATTTGGAACATTACATGCCATGAATGCATCATAATCAAATCCTTTTGGTAAAAATAAGAGGACAGATTCATATTCGTGGATGCAAGACAAACACTTCAAACACCAACACATCACAAGGTCCTAATACAAACATTCCTCAACAAAACACACAAGGGCCCTTCCACCAATATAGCAACCAAAACACACAAATTCAAAATACTCCCAACCCATTTCAAACATAATTCAATACCAACGCCTCACACATCCCCCAAATCTAAACTCAAATTCCATCACACACTCATAACATTCCAAATCAAAACATACCATACACACCTAGAGTCAACACTAACACATCCAACCAACATATGGGATTGCAAAACAAAAACGTGGGCCCCTATCACAATGTAGTTGCAAATTTTGTGGACATGTCACTCACTCAATATGATGTCTTAGCCAACCAAATGCTTGCCTTACAAAAACAAGTGGAAAATATGCAAATATCGACCAAAAAGACTTACTCAATACAAGAGTTATGTCCATACCCCTTTGACAGAAGTTTATACATGTCTCCCTTTCCTCACAACTATGTCATGCCAAATTTTCCCAAGTATAGAGGAAATGGGAATCATATTGAACATGTAAGAGAGTTCCACATGGCTTTCATAGACATCACATTCAAACAGACATATCTTATGAGACTATTCCCTATGAGTCTCAAAGGACAAGCACTCGAATGGTTTTCCCACCTACCTACAATCATATTGACATGGTATGACCTAGCCGAAAAATTCATCACTCACTTTGCCTATGACATTGAAAATGACATCACCATAGCCACCTTATGTCACACAAAACAAGAAGACGGTGAGTCATTCATAACATCCTTCTAGCGATGTAGGATCTTGGCTAGTCGATGTCCTATTGACATTCCTGAGAAACAAAAGATTGTCATGTTTGTAGAAAACTTGACCATTGACCTAAAATATCAACTATAGGCCCATTGTTGCACAACATTTGTTGACCTAGTGGAAAAATGCACCATACTTGAGAAGGCCCTTATCGCAAAAGGGTAAATAAAGGCACACAACAAGACTCAAATGACCAAGGTACATCAAATGACAAGTAAATATTGGGCCTGCAATAAAAATCTCACAAATGATGGAGTTATTGATGCAAATCCTACAATCACACTTAGAGGACCTAATACATCAAACAACTCACCACGTGTCCCCAAACAAACAAAAAATTACCTTCAAAACACTTAAGAACAAAGACCTCAAAGGAAGTTTCCCACAAGATGCAAGTACACTCCCTTAGGGGAACCAATTGAATCAGTCCTCGAACAACTCTTTTAGTCAAAAGTCATACAACTTCATGACGCAAAACCTTATGATCCTAGGAAATTTAAACCTTCGTGGTGGGATGAAAATGCCTTGTACAATTATCACTGCATCAAAGGACATTCAACTTCATCATGAAAACAACTGAAACAATATAATCCAGAACCTAATCGAAAACGGTGTCATAGAAATAAATGATTAACAACAAACCTGTAGCAATGATCATAAAATCTTTAAGAATGCATTGCAAGACCATGGGACAGGAAAGCCCTCTACTTCAGGCTTCAAGACCAATAATCATGCTAGCTATGTTAGGAATTAGGTGTTGTACACCTTGCATAATTCTTATAATGTTTAATTTATTATTATGTGTGTGGTGCACCTAGGGGTATCTAGATGGACATGCATCTCTAGGAGTTATAATGTTGGGGACACTTTATGTTGTATGTAACATTGGGAATTAATTATAAAATGTAATTATTTAATATTGGGGAAACATAAAATATAATAAAGTACCCAATATTAAATGAGGGGTCACATGATTTTGTAAGTTCATGGTTTTGGGCACATGGTTTATGTAATACCACTTGATGGCTTTTGTGGGAACTTGCTTTTATAAAAGCAACCACATGAGTAGTTGTCTAAGGTTGGACAGGTTGAGCTAGTGCATGTGTAAGTGTTTGAAGCATGGCATGGCATGTGTGGTTACATGCTTGGTCATATGGAGTGCATTGATAGCTTGTGATTCAGAAGTGTTCATGGAGTCCTTGAAGATGTATTGTAATGGGTTTTCATTGCTGAATAATGCATGGAGTATGGATGCATTTGGAGGCTGGGTTTTTTTCCCTTTTGAGGGTTTTCACAAGGTATATCTTGTGTCATCATTGATGAGTATGTTGTCTATTCTCTTGCATGTGGATTCTGAGTGCTTATTTGCATTGTTATCTCTTTTGGGTTATGTGGAAATTGTCATTAGATGGTTGCAAGTTTCCTTACAAGTGGTATCAGAGCTTTCATGGTTGAAGATTTTTTGTTATAACCCTAGGTTGAGAAAATATTGCTTGAAGTTTGAATCTACGCAATGCATGAGAGAATGAAAGACATGGCAAGATGTGAGGGTTTTGTAGGTTGTTTATTGCAAATCTAAGGATTTTGGATTTGTTGTTATAATAGGTAATTTACAAATTTGGGGTGTGAAAAAATTTGGGCAAAAAGGGTTTCTTGGTTGTGCACTCAAATGAGGATTTTTTGGGGAAAATTTTGTAAATGACCTCCTGGGACAAAATGGACCTCATGGTTTGATTCAGGATGGCCGAGAGACGAATATTGATATATAATTTGACCAATTTTGATTACTAAAAAAAATGCCAAAAAAAAAAAATTTAGCCCGACCCGCTACCCGACCTTACAAGGGTCATTATTACAATCTTCAGAAGAAGAAAAAAAATATTAAAAAAATAAAATAATCCCGTCGACATATTTTATTCTGCAAAAATCAAAAAATCAAAAATTAAAATCCTAATTGAAAACATGAAAAGAAATTTTAAGAAAAATTTATAAAAAAATTATGGGACATGGGTCCCTATCACATCATGGTATGCATGGTACGCAGAGTCCTTTTTCACTGTCGAAAATAAAAAGGCGTCGAATTTGTTTCACATTACTTAAAAACTTTAAGGTGGTCATATAAGTGTAAGCGAGGCTTTAATATTTAAAAAGTCTTAATTTTTTTTTTTTTTAAAAAAAAACCTTAGATTAAATCAAACCCACCTACCCCCTTTCATAAATGCTTTAATTTTTAAAATATTAATAAAAAATCCGCCATCAAAAGTGCAGAAAAATTAAATTGAATTTTATTTTTGGAGTGGGGTCCACATTGAGTTGCCCTATGGTCAAATTGGAATAGTTTTACTTTGGGAGGCATAATTTTCACTCACGATGTCATTTTTTCAACTTCTTGTAGTCGTTGGAAAGCTGGTTCCGAGCACTACACAATGGTATTGTTTGGTTTCATGATTTTGTTCTCTTCATTATTTTTTGAGGCCTGGAAGTCAGATGTTCTCAGTTGCACGATTTTCAGCATAAATTTTGCATACATAATCGGATTTTCGATTTTGAATAGGTGCTAGAAAGAATTTGTAGTGTACTACATAGTGGTTTAGATTGTTTATCAATTTGAGAAACAGGTTGAGCTTGGTACTTGTTTGATCAGTTATAGGAGCCTGAGATTTGGGGTGTGATGGTCTGGGCATCCAGGCAAGTCAAGAGGCGAAACCTTGAGGGACTACATGTTTTTAATATGTTATTTATGATGCTACAACTTATTATCAGTTTAGTGTATCCTGGTACAAGTTTACAAGGGTTTTTTTAGAGTTGGGATTTTGATGATGACAGGTACATAGGTTGTCTCTATTTTTGAGGACATGGTTGGACACAGTTTGAGACTTGGAGTCTCATATGGGTGATAGTTGAGTGCAGGTACATCGATGACTATGGTTATGGTGTCATGGGTATGCAAGTACATTTGATGCATTGGCACGACATGATCATGTATGTGGTTGTTTGGTGGTGATATTTTTTGATGATTAGGGAGGATGTTGCTTATCTTTTAGATGCTTGTTTGGTTCCTTGACTATGGTACTTGGGTGTGGACATGTTTGGTCTACATGATTATTCTCTTTGATATCTCAGTTTGTGGTTTACTAATGTGATGATGAGTTTGTGTGTTTCAGTGATTTGATCTATGAGTTATGAAGGTTATGGATTAGCTACGCATTTTCTTGCAGTGGGATGACTCGATTGTGGACAGTCTTTATCCACCAGGTTTGATTCAATGTTTATGCAGAGTTTGTTAGTTGGCCTTGTCTGTGGTCATTTGTATAGTAGTATCTGTACTTTTAGATGAGAGGATGGATGATTTCTAATACCTAGATAGTCACTTTTGCGACTTGTAGCATGTTGTTTTATCACTTTTTCATGGATAGCTTGATTACACGGTTCAGTGGGAGCTTGTCACAATGATGGATTGATGGTGTTGGATATATTCCTAATGTTTAGGCGGTGTATCTTCTTTCTTTAGAGGATGGTTATCATGTTGTCATGGAGAGATTGGATACACAGGTTTGGTGTGAGCTTATGATAGTGATGTGGTTTTGGTTGTGTGCATCATGATGCCATGGGTTGCTCGGTATCACAGTTTAGTGGGAGCATTTGGCAATGATGTGGATCCATTGTTGGTTGTAGGATGGTTTTGCTACTATGTCATGGTATACTCTTGGTTACTGGTTTAGAGTTGTGGCATGGTACATGTTATGTTTATTATAGCATGTGGTCTTCTTTTGAAGAGATGTGAGATCATGATGTGTTTATGTTCCTGATTTTGTAGTTGGAGCTATGACTTCGATCTTGGTTGGTTCTTTTTGTATTGAGTACTTTGATCATTTGCTTAGATTTTAACATGGATTGATTAGCTACAAGTGCTCATGGATACATGGAGACTTAGGTGAGGCTTGGTGTTCTCTTGTGGTTAGAGACATGATTTTGAGATGGTCACTCTTGATGAGATTTCAGCAAGAAGTCTGAGGAGCCTACACCTTGGTTGGATGTGAGTTCAACATGGACCTATGAGGAGAGTGTTCTAGGTTGAGTCATGATTAATTGGTTATCCTAGAGGAGCATTCTCATTCCCCACTCTTGGTCCACTCGGTGGTTCACTTGAGAGGTATTGCCCATTTTTCTTTCAGGTGCATTATGTTTATGCTTTGTCTTCTCATGGATATGGATCTTGAGTTGGATGGGTATTAGTTCTGGAGGGTTAATTTGAGGAGTGTTGGCATGTTTATCTCCTTGTACATGTTGAGTTTAGGAGATTTTTTATTGGGTTGTTTTCTTTGGTTTAGGAATGGTTACATTGATTTTGATCTTCTTAGGCTCACATCCATGTTAGTTACATGATACATATGTTATGTTTGATCTTGGTGATTGAACAGTTGGGTGTTGTTATGAATTTTGTTTTGGGGTATTATGGAGGAGATCATACTTGACATAGCTGGTATTTAGAGGTGTGTGTAGAAGAAATTTCTACGGGTGTATGATGTGCGGGTTAGCTCTTTGGTCTTGGTTGGAGACTTGTGGTGAGAGTTGTTCTTATAGGTTTTGCATATCATGATATTTTTTACACCTTCTATGTGATATTATTGGTAGACTTGGTATGCCTTGATCACTTGTGATGGTTCCTTATTGCTAGAATGTTAATGAAGGGACGTGTTGAATGCGCTCATTCCAAGTATGCATTCATTTGAACATTTCCCATGCAGTGGGAGCTCATGGATGTGTATGTCACTCTTTGACAAGTTTACACATGGAGTTTGTGATTGCAGTTTGTGGGTGGATATGTTGATGGCATGAGTTTACTATGTTATGTATACCTTGGAGGTATGAATAGTTGGATGTGTTGGAATTTGTTGTGGGTGTCATCTCAGCTATGGTGATTTATTCTTGACAGCTACTAGTGCACATATCTTTACCTTTGGACTGAGTGTTTGTGTTTTGAGATATTGGTTTGAGACAGGTTTATGCTTCTTTGTGAAAGTTAGTGTGACATCTCTTTGGATGTGTTCTTATCTTAGTACATTGGCATGGTGGAGGATGAGAGAATTCATGGATGAGATGGTGGTCACCTTGGCTCTTGTTACATGTATCTTGATGGATCACATGGAGCACTTGGATTCCAAGATGGTGCATGTTACCTATGGAGTTTATTATCTTGATGTTTGAGATTACTTGTTACCCCCTTAATCAATGTATACAACAAGTGGGAGATTGTTGGGAATTAGGTGTTTTACACCTTGCAAAATGCTTATAATGTTTAGTTTATTATTTTGTATGTGGTGCACCTAGGGGTATCTAGATGGGCATGCATCACTAGGAGCTATAATGTTGGGGCCACTTTATGTTGTCTGTAACATTGGGACTTAATTTTAAAATGTAACTATTTAATATTGGGGAAAAATAAAATATAATAAAGTACCCATTATTAAATGAGGAGTCACATGATTTTGTAAGTTCATGGTTTTGGGCACATGGTTTATGTAATACCACTTGGTGGTTTTTGTGGGAGCTTGCTTCTATAAAAGCAACCACATGAGTAGTTTTCTAAGGTTGGATAGGTTGAGCTAGTGCATGTGTGAGGGTTTGAAGCATGGAATGGGATGTGTGGTTACTTGCTTGGTCACATGGAGTGCATGGATAACTTGTGATTCAGAATTGTTCATGGAGTCTTTGAAGATGTATTGTAATGGGTTTTCATTGTTGAATAATGCATGGAGTGTGGATGCTTTTGGAGGCTGGGTTTTTTTCCCCAAGGGGTGGGTGGGAGGCAATAAGTTTCATCATATCTTGTATACACTGAGGGTTTTCTCAGGGTATATCTTGTGTCATCATTGATGGGTATGTTGTCTATTCTCTTGCATGTAGATTCTAGGTACTTATTTGCATTGTTATCTCTTTTGGGTTGTGGAAATTGTCATTAGATGGCTGCAAGTTTCCTTACAAACTATACCAATGTTGCTTTTGATTACACTACCATAAACCATATCCGAGCTGCAAACGACTACACCAATACCATCACCATTAAGAATCCACCTAAATGTGCAATAAACACACATCATACCAAGGTGACCTTTCAAGGTGCTCCTCCCAAGAAACAACAAAAGTCTCAATACAACCTATTAGACCATTTGGGGAAAACACCTACCCAAATATCCATCCTTGAGTTGCTTCATATCTCTCCCAAGCATAGGGTTGTTCTAGACAAGGCTTTACAAGACACTTCCATTCCAACTAACCTTGATATCAATCACTTCCAAGAAATGGTGGCATACTTAGCTAACACCAATCATTTCACTTTTTCAAACCAAGATTATTCATCTCAAAATTCCTCATAATGACCCCTTACACCTAGAAGTCTTCATTCATAAACATAAAATCAGACGAGTCTTGGTAGATGGTGAAGTAGGATTAAATATTTGCACCCTAAAACTAGTTAAGGCATTAGGTTTCTCTGAAGCATGTGTGAACATGAAAAAGAGCATTGTTGTTAAAGCCTATGATGATGAAGAGTGTTTCTACAAGGGTGTCGTAACAATACCAATCAGAGTTGGGCTCACAACATTGGATACCACATTCCAAGTCTTGGACCTAGATCTCCCATACAATCTCCTCCCTATTCAACCATGGATTCATGTCATTAAAGCCATTCCATCCACCTACCATCAATTCCTAAAGTTTCCCCATGACACTGAGATTACAATAGCTGATGATTTTGACCATTTTTAGTATTACATAGCAATCTAAGAGGGACTACTCAATTCCAAGTGCTTGTCAACTAGGAAGCTTCGTCCTCCACCTCGTCACATTACATCAATCCATCTTCCTTGGTCAACTCATCTAATTCATTTACCACACCATCAAACACCAAAGTATAGGTCCATGACATGGGATGTGGAGAGTATCGTATGGGCAATTCACCCACAAGCAAAAATGTTAATATTGCTAAGGATGTTTAGACTTCCAGCAATGATGTCAAGACAGCTTCAGAAGGTATGCAAACAGATGGCCATGCTTGGATTGAAACATTTTGGGATCTTGATGACACCTTTTTCTTTACCATATATAATCATGATCCCCTCAACCATCATCCATCCCCAGTTCATGACTCTTCCACTCCATCTTCTGCACTGTCACTCATCCATTCTGACCATCTTGGGTTAGGGTATGCATCCCCTACTGTTGCCCCTACTAAGTCTTATTACCAATTCTCTAAGGATGTGCAAGCATGCTTTGACATTAATAGTGCCCAAAAGGATAGTCTTGAAGACTCCATTGAATGCATTGCCAATCTCTTCTATGAACCACATATTCTTTTCACCTCATCCATGACGTCCACATCCACCCATCTCATAGACATGGATCAATAAGTCCAAAATAACAAGGATCAAACTCAAGAGTCAAAGGGGAAATTTCCTTATTTAAAAGGAGATTTTGAATCAAAAGACATCATGCAAAGAAAGAAAGATCAAGACAAGTCTTCTAGTCAACAGCAAAATCTATTGGAAAAATCAAAGCTAAAAATACAAGTCAAGAATGAAAGAAAAAATATTTTTGTCTCCATTTATGCTCCATGAAAAATCACTAGGGGCATCTATCAAAGCAGCATGTCAAAAGAAGAGCTTGTTGATCCAAATTCCTCCTCCTCGCTTTCACTCAACCCATACACTCTACCCAATCCATTCATTCCACATGTATCCATCACATCCTTCCATCTCTCTTGGAAATGTTCTTCAATGGACCTTTGATGATGGCCCCTTCACGTACTATAACTCATCGGTCACACAAACTCCTTTTTGTCTGAAGCTTGATGACATACGTAGTGTACAAATTAGGGATCATACCCTAGCCTCCTTTTCCTGCCACCTTAATCACCCTTCATATCTACCACTTGCATCTCTCATTCAGATTAGATTCCTTCATCTAGCACTGTCATCCAAGTTTGAACTTAACTGGTTGGGTCCCTACATCATCACGATAGTCTTCAGGTTAGAAGCATATCAACCTTAAACTCCTGAAAGGGAACCCTTGTCATATCTTATTAATAGTTTGCACTTGCACAAATTCTACACAGCTTTAGAGAGCCATGTCGATGACCTGAAAAAATACAAATAATTTTAAAAAATCATCACCTTGATGAAAACTTGGAACACAAGCGTCTCAGTGACACAAAAAAAATCAAAAATCAAGAAAATATTAAAGAGAAATATTCCATCCAAAAGTTAAAACCACTTCGATGGCACTTTGAATAAGTACCATGGTGAAAACTTGTCAAACAAGCGCCATGTGTAGTCAATATTTTCTCTATCATCTACCATCATTCTATCTGATTTACACTTTCATTCCTAATAATTTACCTTCACACTTCATGTCACCCATAATAACACTTTGTTTTCCTTCACATAACCTAGAATGATTGGCATCTCACATCTTTTCGCTTTCCATATCTACCTTCCATAACGCTTATCCAATTCCACCCCTAATAAATTGGTCTTATACCCAATTGGGGGCAAGTCCTTGACCTAGGCCTTCATTGGATCCTACACTTGTCATTGAAGTTCAACACATCTCAAAAAGACAAAAACTCAAATATTCTCAAAAAGACAAAAAAATCATAAAATCCAAAAATCCAAAAACACAAAAACATCCAAATAACCTTCAAAAATCCCAAAAATAGAGTCAAATTCAATCATGTCATTCCAAGTCCAGTCGAACTATGTTGCCTCTACATGTATCACATAGTCAAGGCCATCAGTTGATGATCCCCCGAGGCACTAGGTTAGTCCTTTAGGGTTTGTCAAGTCAGTCATAATAAATCAGACATTATCATCAGATGTAAATGGTCATCAAATAAGTCTTGAGCTAACAGAATAACTATGCAAACAAGTCTTCAATTCAAATCAATCAATTACCTAATCGATCAAATGTCTAATCAACGTCAAAACAATAAATCAATCAAAAATCTGTCTCATACAAGATGTGTCCTTCCTACAAAACAGACATTGACAATATATCAAAATTTATCATTATATAACATGTTTCCTCTCCTGAAACTAGGCCTTGTCAAATAATCAACTAGTCAATCAAACATCAACAAATAATTATTCACAAACACTCTGAATGGTTGTTGACTTTGTTGGTCTAATTTTTCTTATATTTTTTATTTGTCTTCTGGGTCATGTTACTAGCTACCTCAAGGATGTCTCACAAAGGATTTAGAGGAGCGATGATGTCTAATGACTCATCTTTTCTTTGATTAGCGTTTGCGGATTGTCTTGGAAAAAATATTGGGGTAACTCTACCCTTGGTATGAGTTAGGACATTCCTTGTCAACAACTTTCTATTTTCACAAGTGGACAATCTTGCACACTTTGTTCTATGTCATACCATGGTGTTTATTGTCCATTTTTCATATTTTAATGCCCAATAATGATTTAATGCAATGCCTAGCATAGTAAAATATTCATCTTTAAGTTGTCTCTGCCAACGCCATGCTAACATACATGTCCTCTACACTAACATTTCTTCTATCCACATCTTGATGGTGTCTTGTGACAACAAAAATTTCCTGCATACATAATCAAGTTAGAAGCATATATGCATAATCATAAATGCAATTTAGTTCATCCATATTGCATCAGAAAATTGAAAAACATAGCTAGCATGCATGCATCTAACATAGGAATACATCATAATCATCTCATATCATCTCGCATCCATACATCATAGGTCATCATACATTCCATCACATTTAGCATGTCATTACATCCACATCATTTCATAACCATAGTCAATTATCATAGGTCACATTGTATATCCATCATATATACATTACATTTGCATCATAAACATTACATTCAAAATTACAAAATAAACATCACATCATAACCATATCATATCATTTTGCATCCATAATCCATTAAGCACACATCATAAAGCATATACATGACATTCATAATCATTGCATCATATCCATAACATCATAAAATTAAATGCATCCATCTAATATCTAGGAATCATATATAATCATGAACATCCATTAGTCATCCATTGTGCATCAACATATAGCATCATTGCATAATCATATAAAATACAAAGACATCATAAAAGCATAATCATCCATTACATGACATCATACCTATAAAACATAGGAATACATATCATATACTCACCGCCAAAATCATGCATTGCATATATATAAGCTCAAAAAATGTCATAGTACAAAGTCAAGATGTCCCCCAAAAATACAGCTTGTAGGCTCGATGGTCAAAAATATAAGTATCCATACAATGTCAAAATGTGCTCTAGCGAGAGCTACCATGATCCCCTAAGGGTGATCGTCATGGTGATGCCTGCCTATCCTCTTGGTGCGAAGACCCTAATTACCTGTGCTCGGATGGAGGTTTGCCATATGGTCCTGATCGCCCAGGCCTTGAAACATCGCCACTGCTATGTGACCATCTATTGTGGAACCTACCACTACTCAAGGCCTATGTGGCACTTGGCTCTCTCCTCTTCAATGGTACTTCTCTCTCATACAAATCCCAATAATAATGCTCTCATCTTCCTGACCTCTAGATCTCTCCGTCCATATTTGCAATCAACCCACTACAGGTGGCTATGAATTATATCACCTACTAATCATCTCATTATCTCCCAACCACTGTTGCGTCCCTCTTCATCCTCAGGGCATCCATCTATGTCCTCAAAGCCCCCATTTCTGCCTCCAGTGCTTGTATCCTGGCTGTCACTGCATCTAATTGGGCTTCTAGGTACGCTATCCTCTAATCTAATGAGCCATCTTTTCCTCTCATAGGCACCTCCTCTAATCCCCCTTTGACATCCACACCTATCACAATCCTATCTCAAAGGACTCGCTCTGCCAAAGAGATCTCCTCCTCCTCCTTCCTCTCCCCCTCCTCTCTCTCCTCCTCCATCTCTACCTCCTCCATGGACACGTCATGTTGACCAACATCTACCAACGCTCCTCCTCATGTCGCTCCTCCTCATGCTCTCCCTCCTCCCTAATCAGTGAGAGAGGTCTCACCACTCGCTGTCTTCTCACCCTCCTCTATCGGTCTTGACCTCCCCTCCCTCCTTTCCCATCTATGCCATCATATCCCCTCCCTCCATCTCTATCTCTCCCATCTTCTCTTCATCCCTGACCCATAAATTAGACTCATGGACCCTTTCCTTCATGCTCTACGGGTGCTAGATGATCTAGATTTGTATATGGATCGCGGCTATGAGTGGCCCACCATGTGTCATACTCCATTGTGGTGCCTGCATCTATGTCACCATCTCTAAATTCCCACTAAACTTCTTGTAAGGAATCTATTTGTTGCTCTTCCACTGCCATTGGTATCATCCGTCCCCATGGTTGTACCTCATGCGATGATTGTGTAAACTCTATTGTCCCCCTTGGCACATCTTGGGTCTCCCCAAATTTCCTCCTTACCTAATCTGGTAGGTACATCTCGATAATGTGTTGTGATTGGACTATTTTTCCAATTAGGAATATCGCTTTTCTGCACCATGGAAAATGTTGATCCTCATTTGGCCACTACTGGTAGTCTCTATATGGCCTCCATATGAAGCTCACATGTAGATCAATGCCATGTATCCAATAACTAGTGTCCCCAACATGGGTCTGAGTCACAATCTCACCATACAAATATACATAGGGCATCTTGTCACCTAGCTACCTGCCCATTTGAGGACGAAACACAACGATGTGCTCCCATGCCCATACCATCAGTAAAGTCACACCGCATCTCATTGACTAGCCATCATGGTAGGAAATTTCATGTAACTAGAAATATAGCATGGCTAGTAAGAAAGGCCCCCATGCATAAACTGTCCCCCTACCTATTATACCCATGAGCATCTCATCCCATCTGATTGGAAATCTATAGCCTCTATGGTTCGGAATGATGATCCCATCAATCAAAGTGCACAACATACAGTCCCATCTCTCATATCTCTTTTTCAGGCACTCCCACCTAATTTCATAATCCTCGATGCTTAAGTCTGTGATGTCATCATGCTCATAAAACTCCTCAATGGCTTGATATTCGGGCACAATGGATTGTACCTCACCCTCTCTCTGTGGATCAACAACCTTAGAATCTGGTAGAAATCCTCAAGTGTCACTATCACCTCCCTATTTGAAAAATGGAACAATCATGTCTCATAATGCCAACTCTCAACAAGTGTAGTTAGTAAACCCCTATCCATCCTAATGGTGGGTATGTAGATCACATAGTATAAACCAAGGTGCATCAGCTGACGCTTCTCAACATCAGACAACTGATCTCGTAGCCTAAATATTGATGTCCATAACTCTCGTGTATAAATCGGGGCAACTATAACTTGTGGTCACAAAAAAAGGCATTGTGTCAATCTAAAACCCTAGTTAGACCTATTGGACCTAAATTGCACCAGAAATTTCATCCTTAACTAGGGAAAATTTTTAATTAGGTAATTGCACTACTCTGCTTAACAAATGTGTCACACATACCAAATGTGTCACATTTCTACATATGCATCACACTATCACATTTTTGTCACACACCTCAACATATGCGTCGCTAGGGTCGCTTGCATTCAACCCCTCAACACTTGTGTTCCGTTTTACGCATGCATCATTTCATCTAGCACATGTGATTCACTTTAGCGTTTGTGTCACTTCTAACCACATATGCAGTGTTGAAGCAAATGCAGCACATTTATAGTTGCATTGCACCGCATTCACTCAAACCCTAGCTACACTTGTGGTGCACTGTACAATTGTGGCAAATCACTCCCACATGCAATGCACACGATAACAGTTGCGGTGAACATCATTCACTGCATTTTCTTGCTCAACTTTGAAGCCCTAAATCTATGCAAAAATGAAAAATTGACAAAGTGGGTTTGGAGTACTTATTGGGTCCTCAAATCCCTCTAGTTGTTTGAATGTCTAAACTTGAAACGTGCAGTAAGAATCGTGTGGAATCGACAACATTTTGGCAGCAAATCTCTCCAAAGCTCTTTGATCTTCAAGGTTGAAAATGCACAAATGAGCCAATTTTCCACTCAATTTATATTTATATACCCACTCAATTTAAGGGTTAGAGTTGGGGCTTTCTATTGGTTCCACTCTATGAGAGGTCCTTAACATTAATTTGGCTACCCCGAAGGTCCTAAAAATCATTTCTATTGTCATAAACACATTCCTGGTTGTCAAATTGACTTATTAGAATAATTTTCAAAAAAATTGAATTTTTTGGAAAATTTCAAAAAAAAATCTGAGGGAGCATAGGTCCATCCCATTTACACTCGAGCATATTTTGACTAAATTTCTGACACAATGCGATAAACTGCATTGTATCAAAGAGGGGGAAAATGTAGACACTAAAAATTGTCCTAGCCCTGTGAACATTATTTTATCCCCTTTCGTCCCTAATAATTAAATAATTTTAACTATTTGATTATTGTCTAATGTAATATTTCTTCTATTAATTAAATAATTTTAATTATTTAATTAAATCATTTCTATCCTTTTATTTCTTCTTTTGAAATTAATTAAATAAATTTTATTTAATTATTTAATTATGTCACTAATGTGACCCCTTTCCTCTATAATTAAATAAATCTTATTTATTTAATTATTATCATCTTTCTACTATAATTAAATAATTATTTCAATTATCTAATCATTCATTTAGCCTTTTCTGTCATAAATTAAATAAATTTCTTTTATTTAATTGTCTACTAATTTTTCCTTTTCCTCCCATTTTGAATTAATCAATATTTAATCAAAAAGTCATCCTATCACATGTCTTTTATAATTAAATACTATTTCCATTATTTAATTATTCATTTTCCCTCCCAGATTAAATAATTTTATAATTATTTAAAGTCCTCTAGCAACCTCTTTTTCTATGCCAACCTCCTTATTCGTGCCAATCTTATCTCCTCTTGTCTCATTCAATTTCCACCCTTGATTGAACTATTTTATAATTTAATATCAACCATCCATCCTTAACCTAGTCCTATCATTGCCCTAACTTTTCCCTAACCCTATTTCATACTACAACTTTCATTCTTGTCCATTGATTGATATATCTTATTCACTTTTAATCTCAACCCTTCATTCCAAATTGTCTTTCTATAAAAGACACCTATCATTGTCATTTCAAGCAACCTATTTTATGCTCAAGTACATGTTGCTAAGAAGACAACTACAATCTTCAATATTTTGCTTTCATTGTCATTAGGCTATTGTTGCATACTCAAATCTGAGGGCAATCAATCACATCAAGAAAAATGGAGAAAGACAATGGAGGTGAATCAACCATGGCATATGTAATATTGCTTCATTCTTTAAGTTTCTATGTTGGATTGTGCTTCATTGTTGGTTTATGGATCTATGGTTTTAGTTTTGATGTTCTATTACCTTAACCTGAATTTTACCCTATTCTACAACCATAATCAACTATGAGAACTAAGTGTATAAAAGGTACAATCAGTATCACATACAATCAACCATGTAGGCCCTAGATGTCCTCTAGTTACTCCTAACCGACTTCCAACTATCATGCAATCCAAAGAGTACAATGAATTAATAATATGTACAATTCTAGCATCACTTTGGCTAAAGATTTCAACTATACTATATTTTGATTATACAAAAATATGGTTCATCTATTCACGACATTGATATCAGTTGCTTGAAACATTAAAATAATCAAAAAATAAATTTAAAAGCATAAGCTACAATTTTGAATACAAGTTCTAGAAATAGCATATTTTTTCTCATATTGATAGTATACCTTGCTATTAAGTGAGAATCATAATAGCACATTATTTAAATACCATCTACTTGTTGTTTCAAACAAATAATTTCATATAATGTAACCATATGAGGATTGTATGTATTCTTATACAAGGTTGTCGATGAGGTTTCTATTCACTTAACAAAAGGATAATCAAGTATAAATTCAAGCTACAATCTTTCTTTTTCAGAGGTATAATGTATAATAATCATGTATAATGTTGTTTTGAAGAGTTATTGTAGTCATTTCAATACATATCACGTCTAGTTTAATGACCATTCAACACATATATTTACTACAATGCTAATTCAAACCAATTTTTGCAAACATGCTCAATTGATAGTTGAGTATAATTTGTTTTGATTAAAGGGAAAAATAGGTTTTGAAGGGACCCAAAACCCTTTACAACCGAGGATACAAAATGCTACCAAGAAAAATATTCAAAAGGCCACCAACAACAACCCAACAACCAAAAAATACTAACGGATGGGTGATGAACTACAAGTAAGACAAAAGACCACCATCAACACCCAACAACAACAAAACAACAAAACAACCTAAAAGAAACAAACCCCCAACGGGAAATAAAAAGCAAGAAAGAAAATACCACACACTAATCAAGCCACCCAGAGTATTGGCGACCTCAATTTGTCGATTTCTGTGCCTCTCGACCATGTCCAACAGCTCTTTCTTCTCAACATCAAAAGTTTTCTTCCACTCAGCCAACCCTCTACCAATAGGACCTTTGTCGTCATCCTTAGCAACTTTTTTTCCCTTTCCCACATGCTCTTTCTCCATCAGCTCGGAGAAGTAAACTTGATCCTCCCCGAGCTTGCTAATTTTCCTGAAAAGGAATTCTAGGGAGTCCGCACTATTCTTGACAGAGATATAACATGTCTGCATTAACTTCTTGATGTCCATATTAATGCCTAAACCTTGTCTTCCATAGCCACCAATATTTCATCATATAGAGACTTAAAATCATGATAAGAACCTTCAAGGTCCACCATTCTATCTATAAGAATGTCTGAAACAAATCCTTTTTTAACATTCTTCATATTCTCCTTTAAGCCTCTAATTTTAATATTGATTTTATTGAACTCCTAAAGAGTCCATTTAGCCAATTTAAAGGTACCAGTGGCCCCAACCCTAGCCATATCTAGTAAATCAAACATGGAAGTAGCATCATCGTCAAGGTAAGAAAAGTCCTCAAAAAGAGGATGTACTTTCAAAGGCTCTTATTTGGCTTTACTCTTCTTTGCATTCTCCTCATCCAAACCCCTAATTTCCTTGTCCTGCTCCTCCTTGGGAAAGTCCTGAATGGGAGAATCAGCCATCGTCTTTTCACCAACTTCCTTTTCCTCACTAGCCACATTTGGGTCCTTGGTCGGAACCTCAGAAGCCTTGTTCTTTAAATTGGCAATTCTTTTAAATAGCCTCCTCGATTTATCAACCAAACCCTCAGCATTACCCTATGTCCCCACCT
>VDFB02056351.1:996687-1090571 GCA_007258455.2 Sequoia sempervirens | reverse complement strand
TTAGCTACCCATTTTCTTGCAGTGGGATGACTCGATTGTGGACAGTCTTTATCCACCAGGTTTGATTCAATGTTTATGCAGAGTTTGTTAGTTGGCCTTGTCTGTGGTCATTTGTATAGTGGTATATGTACTTTTAGATGAGAGGATGGATGATTTCTAGTACCTAGATAGTCACTTTTGCGACTTGTAGCATGTTGGTTTATCACTTTGTCATGGATAGCTTGATTACACAGTTCAGTGGGAGCTTGTCACAATGATGGATTGATGGTGTTGGATATATTCCTAATGTTTTGGCGGTGTATCTTCTTTCTTTAGAGGATGGTTATCACGTTGTCATGGAGAGATTGGATACACATGTTTGGTGTGAGCTTATGATAGTGATGTGGTTTTGGTTGTGTGCATCATGATTCCATGGGTTGCTCGGTATCACAGTTTAGTGGGAGCATTTGGAAATGATGTGGATCCATTGTTGGTTGTAGGATGGTTTTGCTACTATGTCATGGTATACTCTTGGTTATTGGTTTAGAGTTGTGGCATGGTACATGTTATGTTTATTATAGCATGTGGTCTTCTTTTGAGGAGATGTGAGATCATGATGTTGTGTTTATGTTCCTAATTTTGTAGTTGGAGCTATGACTTCGATCTTGGTTGGTTCTTTTTGTATTGAGTACTTTGATCATTTGCTTAGAGTTTAACATGGATTGATCAGCTACAAGTGCTCATGGATACATGGAGACTTAGGTGAGGCTTGGTGTTCTCTTGTGGTTAGAGACATGATTTTGAGATGGTCACTCTTGATGAGATTTCAGCAAGAAGTCTGAGGAGCCTACACCTTGGTTGGATGTGAGTTCAACATGGACCTATGAGGAGAGTGTTCTAGGTTGAGTCATGATGACTTGGTTATCCTAGAGGAGCATTCTCATTCCCCACTCTTGGTCCACTCGGTGGTTCACTTGAGAGGTATTGCCCATTTTTCTTTCAGGTGCATTATGTTTATGCTTTGTCTTCTCATGGATATGGATCTTGAGTTGGATGGGTATTAGTTCTGGAGGGTTAATTTGAGGAGTGTTGGCATGTTTATCTCCTTGTACATGTTGAGTTTAGGAGATTTTTTATTGGGTTGTTTTCTTTGGTTTAGGAATGGTTACGTTGATTTTGATCTTCTTAGGCTCACATCCATGTTAGTTACATGATACATATGTTATGTTTCATCTTGGTGATTGAACAGTTGGGTGTTGTTATGAATTTTGTTTTGGGGTATTATGGAGGAGATCATACTTGACATAGTTGGTATTTAGAGGTGTGTGTAGAAGAAATTTCTATGGGTGTATGATGTGCGGGTTATCTCTTTGGTCTTGGTTGGAGACTTGTGGTGAGAGTTGTTCTTATAGGTTTTGCATATCATGATATTTTTTACACCTTCTATGTGATATTATTGGTAGACTTGGTATGCCTTGATCACTTGTGATGGTTCCTTATTGCTAGAATGTTAATGAAGTGACGTGTTGAATGCGCTCATTCCAAGTATGCATTCATTTGAACATTTCCCATGCAGTGGGAGCTCATGGATGTGTATGTCACTCTTTGACAAGTTTACACATGGAGTTTGTGATTGCAGTTTATGGGTGGATATGTTGATGGCATGAGTTTACTATCTTATGTATACCTTGGAGGTATGAATAGTTGGATGTGTTGGAATTTGTTGTGGGTGTCATCTCAGCTATGGTGATTTATTCTTGACAGCTACTAGTGCACATATCTTTACCTTTGGACTGAGTGTTTGTGTTTTGAGATATCTGTTTGAGACAGGTTTATGCTTCTTTGTGACAGTTAGTGTGACATCTCTTTGGATGTGTTCTTATCTTAGTACATTGGCATGGTGGAGGATGAGAGCATTCATGGATGAGATGGTGGTCACCTTGGGTCTTGTTACATGTATCTTGATGGATCACATGGAGCACTTGGATTCCAGGATGGTACATGTTACCTATGGAGTTTATTATCTTGATGTTTGAGATTACTTGTTACCCCCTTAATCAATGTATACAACAAGTGGGAGATTGTTGGGAATTAGGTTTTTTACACCTTGCAAAATGCTTATAATGTTTAGTTTATTATTTTGTATGTGATGCACCTAGGGGTGTCTAGATGGGCATGCATCACTAGGAGCTATAATGTTGGGGCCACTTTATGTTGTATGTAACATTGGGACTTAATTTTAAAATGTAATTATTTAATATTGGGGAAAAATAAAATATAATAAAGTACCCATTATTAAATGAGGAGTCACATGATTTTGTAAGTTCATGGTTTTGGGCACATGGTTTATGTAATACCACTTGGTGGTTTTTGTGGGAGCTTGCTTCTATAAAAGCAACCACATGAGTAGTTTTCTAAGGTTGGATAGGTTGAGCTAGTGCATGTGTGAGGGTTTGAAGCATGGAATGGGATGTGTGGTTACTTGCTTGGTCACATGGAGTGCATGGATAACTTGTGATTCAGAATTGTTCATGGAGTCTTTGAAGATGTATTGTAATGGGTTTTCATTGTTGAATAATGCATGGAGTGTGGATGCTTTTGGAGGCTGGGTTTTTTTCCCCAAGGGGTGGGTGGGAGGCAATAAGTTTCATCATATCTTGTATACACTGAGGGTTTTCTCAGGGTATATCTTGTGTCATCATTGATGGGTATGTTGTCTATTCTCTTGCATGTAGATTCTAGGTACTTATTTGCATTGTTATCTCTTTTGGGTTGTGGAAATTGTCATTAGATGGCTGCAAGTTTCCTTACAAACTATAACAATGTCGCTTTTGATTACACTACCATAAACCATATCCAAGCTACAGACGACTACACCAATACCATCACCATTAAGAATCCACCTAAATGTGCAATAAACACACATCATACCAAGGTGACCTTTCAAGGTGCTCCTCCCAAGAAACAACAAAAGTCTCAATACAACCTATTAGACCATTTGGGGAAAACACCTACCCAAATATCCATCCTTGAGTTGCTTCATATCTCTCCCAAGCATAGGGTTGTTCTAGACAAGGCTTTACAAGACACTTCCATTCCAACTAACCTTGATATCAATCACTTCCAAGAAATGGTGGCATACTTAGCTAACACCAATCATTTCACTTTTTCAAACCAAGATTATTCATCTCAAAATTCCTCATAATGACCCCTTACACCTAGAAGTCTTCATTCATAAACATAAAATCAGACGAGTCTTGGTAGATGGTGAAGTAGGATTAAATATTTGCACCCTAAAACTAGTTAAGGCATTAGGTTTCTCTGAAGCATGTGTGAACATGAAAAAGAGCATTGTTGTTAAAGCCTATGATGATGAAGAGTGTTTCTACAAGGGTGTCGTAACAATACCAATCAGAGTTGGGCTCACAACATTGGATACCACATTCCAAGTCTTGGACCTAGATCTCCCATACAATCTCCTCCCTATTCAACCATGGATTCATGTCATTAAAGCCATTCCATCCACCTACCATCAATTCCTAAAGTTTCCCCATGACACTGAGATTACAATAGCTGATGATTTTGACCATTTTTAGTATTACATAGCAATCTAAGAGGGACTACTCAATTCCAAGTGCTTGTCAACTAGGAAGCTTCGTCCTCCACCTCGTCACATTACATCAATCCATCTTCCTTGGTCAACTCATCTAATTCATTTACCACACCATCAAACACCAAAGTATAGGTCCATGACATGGGATGTGGAGAGTATCGTATGGGCAATTCACCCACAAGCAAAAATGTTAATATTGCTAAGGATGTTTAGACTTCCAGCAATGATGTCAAGACAGCTTCAGAAGGTATGCAAACAGATGGCCATGCTTGGATTGAAACATTTTGGGATCTTGATGACACCTTTTTCTTTACCATATATAATCATGATCCCCTCAACCATCATCCATCCCCAGTTCATGACTCTTCCACTCCATCTTCTGCACTGTCACTCATCCATTCTGACCATCTTGGGTTAGGGTATGCATCCCCTACTGTTGCCCCTACTAAGTCTTATTACCAATTCTCTAAGGATGTGCAAGCATGCTTTGACATTAATAGTGCCCAAAAGGATAGTCTTGAAGACTCCATTGAATGCATCACCAATCTCTTCTATGAACCACATATTCTTTTCACCTCATCCATGATGTCCACATCCACCCATCTCATAGACATGGATCAATAATTCCAAAATAACAAGGATCAAACTCAAGAGTCAAAGGGGAAATTTCCTTATTTAAAATGAGATTTTGAATCAAAAGACATAATGCAAAGAAAGAAAGATCAAGACAAGTATTCTAGTCAACAGCAAAATCTATTGGAAAAATCAAAGCTAAAAATACAAGTCAAGAATGAAAGAAAAAAGATTTTGGTCTCCATTTATGCTCCTTCATGAAAAATCACTAGGGGCATCTATCAAAGCAGCATGTCAAAAGAAGAGCTTTTTGATCCAAATTCCTCCTCACTTTCACTCAACCCATACACTCTACCCAATCCATTCATTCCACATGTATCCATCGCATCCTTCCATCTCTCTTGGAAATGTTCTTCAATGGACATTTGATGATGGCCCCTTCACGTACTATAACTCATCGGTCACCCAAACTCCTTTTTGTCTGAAGCTTGATGACATACATAGTGTACAAATTAGGGATCATACCCTAGCCTCCTTTTCCTGCCACCTTAATCACCCTTCATATCTACCACTTGCATCTCTCATTCATATCAGATTCCTTCATCTAGCACTGTCATCCAAGTTTGAACTTAACTGGTTGGGTCCCTACATCATCACGACAGTCTTCAGGTCAGAAGCATATCAACCTTAAACTCCTGAAAGGGAACCCTTGTCATATCTTATTAATAGTTTTCACTTGCACAAATTCTACATAGCTTTAGAGAGCCATGTCAATGACCTAAAAAAATACAAATAATTTTAAAAAATCATCACCTTGATGAAAACTTGGAAAACAAGCATCTCAGTGACACAAAAAAAATCAAAAATCAAGAAAATATTAAAGTGAAATATTCCATCCAAAAGTTAAAACCACTTCGATGGCACTTTGAATAAGTACCATGGTGAAAACCTGTCAAACAAGCACCATGTGTAGTCAATATTTTCTCTATCATCTACCATCATTCTATCTGATTTCCACTTTCATTCCTAATAATTTACCTTCACACTTCATGTCACCCATAATAACACTTTGTTTTCCTTCACATAACCTAGAATGATTGGCATCTCACATCTTTTCGCTTTCCATATCTACCTTCCATAACACTTATCCAATTCCACCCTAATAAATTGGTCTTATACCTAATTGGGGGCAAGTTCTTAACCTAGGCCTTCATTGGATCCTACACTTGTCGTTGAAGTTCAACACATCTCAAAAAGACAAAAAATCAAATATCCTCAAAAAGACAAAAAAATCATAAAATCCAAAAATCCATAAACACAAAAACATCCAAATAACCTTCAAAAATCCCAAAAATAGAGTCAAATTCAGTCATGTCATTCCAAGTCCAGTCAAACTATGTTTCCTCTACATGTATCACATAGTCAAGGCCATCAGTTGATGATCCCCCGAGGCACTAGGTTAGTCCTTTAGGGTTTGTCAAGTCAGTCATAATAAATCAGACATTATCATCAAATGTAAATGGTCGTCAAATAAGTCTTGAGCCAACAGAATAACTATGCAAACAAGTCTTCAATTCAAATCAGTCAATTGCCTAATCGATCAAATGTCTAATAAACGTCAAAACAATAAATCAATCAAAAATCTGTCTCATACAAGATGTGTCCTTCCTACAAAACAGACATTGACAATATATCAAAATTTATCATTATATAACATGTTTCCTCTCCTAAAACTAGGCCTTGTCAAATAATCAACTAGTCAATCAAACATCAACAAACAATTATTCACAAACACTCTGAATGGTTGTTGACTTTGTTGGTCTAATTTTTCTTATATTTTTTATTTGTCTTCTGGGTCATGTTACTAGCTACCTCAAGGATGTCTCACAAAGGATTTAGAGGAGCGATGATGTCTAATGACTCATCTTTTCTTTGATTATCATTTCGGATTGTCTTGGAAAAAATATTGGGGTAACTCTACCCTTGGTATGAATTAGGACATTCCTTGTCAACAACTTTCTATTTTCACAAGTGGACAATCTTGCACACTTTGTTCTATGTCATACCATGGTGTTTATTGTCCATTTTTCATATTTTAATGCCCAATAATGATTTAATGCAATGCCTAGCATAGTAAAATATTCATCTTTAAGTTGTCTCTGCCAATGCCATGCTAACATACATGTCCTCTACACTAACATTTCTTCTATCCACATCTTGATGGTGTCTTGTGACAACAAAAATTTCCTGCATACATAATCAAGTTAGAAGCATATATGCATAATCATAAATGCAATTTAGTTCATCCATATTGCATCAGAAAATTGAAAAACATAGCTAGCATGTATGCATCTAACATAGGAATACATCATAATCATCTCATATCATCTCGCATCCATACATCATAGGTCATTGTTATGCCTTCCATAACCACCCCATTTAATTCTGGAACAAAATGGGTCCCCCTTTCTTTTTGGTTTCTTTGCCTCTGTTAGTTGCTTTTTCTCTTGGGGTTCTTCTATCTTCTTCCAAAGTTGTATGTTGGTTCTGTTAAATTTTGGTTTTGTTTCAGCTTGAATTGGTTTTCTTCTTGCTGGAAATTGAATGACATTATCATAGACAATAGTGTATCTTAGGATAATATATCTTATGTTCTTCTGAGGACTGATGGGGACTCTGTTTTGCAGGACCAAATCACACACATGATGATATTTGCCAAGGGAGCTCAGTTGGAATGTATTCCTCAGTCCAATTGGTCATAATTTTCCTTTACGAAGAAAGTCAGTAAGACCTTGCAGATGTCTTGCCGACTACCAGTGCACTTGGTAAATAGGTGTTTGTGTTGCCTATCGGCAAGACCTCAAGGATGTCACAGTGATCAGAATTCACATGCAGATACCTATAGGCAAGACATCAATCATTGTCCCGGTGACTAAGAGTTTTCCATCGGCATGAAAGTCTTCTTTGGAGAAAGGTCTCGGCGACTTCTTCATCTCTCGCCGACTACCGCGGAACGGGTAAACATTTCGGCAAGAGTTGTGTCTCCGGTGGGTGGTCTTACCGACTGTCAATGAGGGTATGCATCTCGGTGAGAGACTTTTTGCGGTGGAAAGATGTCTTGGTGAGTGCATCGGGTCTCGCTGACAAAGCACAGGAGGAGGTCCCACCAAAGTTTTGAGCCCGGTGATAATTTTGCCTTCGGCAGGAGGTCTGGCTGAAACGAAAAAGTCTTACTGAAAGGTCAGTCTTCGATATGACTAGAAGGGCTCGGGGAAAGGTCTCCCCGATGTGGGATTGTCTTGCCAACATGAAATGAAGGCCTTGGCAGAAGGGGATTCCATCGCCATAAGGTCTCGGTGAGATCTTTTTGTCTCACCGATAAGATGTGCCTTCGGGGAGACTGGATGCATTTGGCGTGGTGTCTGAGCGACTCCAAAAGGTCTCGCCAAAAGAAATTTAAGCTCGGAAGGAGCTCCCCAAAGGACTAAGGGGACTCGGCATAACGTCTAGTCGACAGTGAGGAGTCTTTCCAAAACAAAGTGAGCCCAGCGAGAATAAAGGGAATTCGATGAAAGGTCTCAGTGATAGGATGTAAAGCTCGAGGTAATGTCTCCCCGAAACGAAGGGAGTCTCCCCGACATGGGTGTGCTCGCCAGAGAAAGGAAGGCTTGCCAAGATGTCTTGGTGAGGGGACTTAGTCTCGCCAACATAAAGCAACATGGCTTCAGAGTAGGGTCTCAGCAAAGGGAGCTTGTCTCCCCGAAATGAAAAGATCACCAAAGGATGATTCCTTCAGCATAATGACTAGCC
This sequence comes from Sequoia sempervirens, assembly GCA_007258455.2. Lineage (NCBI taxonomy): Eukaryota > Viridiplantae > Streptophyta > Pinopsida > Cupressales > Cupressaceae > Sequoia > Sequoia sempervirens. The sequence goes on along the minus strand of VDFB02056351.1, from coordinate 1,082,596 downwards.
AAATGAAGGGAGTCTCGCCAAAGGGATAGTGCCCTCGGTGTAATATTTTGAATTCGGTATGAGGTCTCGCTGGCATGAAGGAGGTCATGCCGAAGAGGGTGTCATCGAGGAAACAAGGTATCGCTCATCGTAATCTCCTGCCGAACAAGTAAGGTCTCATCAAAATGAAAAGAGCTCAGGGAGAATCAATGAATTCGTCAAAACAAAGTGATATCGCCACAATGTCTTCCCGACTGGCGAAGGTCTCCCCAACATAAAGGAATGGGATCGACAAAGGATTTTGATGCCTCACCATGACATCCCATCGACTTGAACAGGTCTCTCCGAACTAGAAGAAGCTTGAGCTTGGGGAGAAAAAGAAGACATCGCCATGAGGTCTCACCGACCCGATGGGGTCTTGCCGATGCAGAATGAGATCGGGGTGAAAGGTCTTCCCTCACTATGATGTCCCGCCGATGAAGTGAAGTCTCAATGATAAAAAAAGATATCGATATGACTTACGTGGCTCGATGGAAAGTCTCATCAACTAGCACCCGCTATTCCAATAGCTGTTAAGAGACATAATCGCATCGGGGAGACACGATTAGTGTCTCACCAACATGCGATTCAATGTGCACCACCTTTGACCACCTGATAATCCTGTGTGACATGTGCCTAACCAATCAGAAGAAGCTAAAGGAATGACCTAATTGCCATTGACCGATTGACTACCACCATGAAGGAGACCGACAGAACGAAAACCAGATGGATTCCTTCTGATATCAAAGGGCAATGGATCAGCTCAGGTGATAATGTTCAGATCTAAAGGGAAGCCTGATGATGCTCCAGAAGACAGTCAACATGCAACAGAAGTCTAGAACATGAAGGAGGCCGGAAGAACGAAGAAACTATGACTAACAAGGATAGTTGTAGTGACCACTGGCGGGAGGCAGATCAGTATTAATGGAAAAATGCTTTTAGAGCATTCAAGGCAGCCCCAATGGAGTTCAAGGATGGACACAAAAGGACAAAGTAAATGCGAAAGCTGCAAAAGATCTAAGAGGATTCCCAGGCATAAATCTTTCATCAACATGGACATCAGGGATTCACATTGAATGCAGCTTTGACTCTCCTCAGAAAGATCTGAGAGCCGACTCTCCTGGAAGTAGATATTTTGTAAACCCTAATGCAGGGGGACAACGCATCCTTTTGGTACAGTATGTATATATGGAATTCTTGCCTCTTTGTAAAGGGTTAGAAAGTTAGAGAGAAAGTTAGATTTTCTAAGGTTAGAACTTCTAGGGTTAGAAAAGAAGAAAAAAAATTAGAATACATAGGAAAATAGAGGAAAGGTAGAAGAGACAGAATTAGATTCAGCAGAAGCTTGTAATGTGTCTTTCAAGTTTTCTTAATATAAATGGAAAAAAATTGGAGTCATAGATTTTTTGTACACTGGTGATTGTGTTAGCTTTGTAAGTGTTGCTTATCTGTTTCATTAATAGTAGAAGCAACCAGATCTTAATCTATTTCAGATTGTGTTTCAGAATGGTATTTGTCTTAAGTTAATCATTTGATTTGTGAAGCCTTCAAGGAATGGAATGTTATTTTGGTGTTTTATTTAAAATGGTAACTAGTACTCTGTTGTAGAGATCAGCACTGTGAATGAATGCAACTGTGTGTTAATCACAAGTTAATTTTATTCTTCAGTTTTAGTTTATAATTCCTTGAAGGATAGCAAGTCTGGTTAAGATAGGTGAATCATCATTCTTTCTATCTCAAAGCTCTGACACATCTTTTTATATTTATTTAAAACCCCCAGTTAGAGTAGGTTTAAATTCATGCTTGATGTTAGAACAATCCAGAAGCTCACACCAGCAAGCCCCTTGAACATTACTGCTACATTGACCATTGAGGGACATCAACACAGTTGAGAACCAACTATAAAGACCTTGGGATATCCATGTGTTATCTTTCTCTTTCAGGAGAAACATAATAGCAATATCATGTTTAACTGTTGCTGGGTCATTCGGACCGTCAACAAAAGCTGGCACTAGAAGGAGGGCCTAGAAGGGAAAGCTGGATAAAATTGGATTTTTCTCACCAGAAAGGTCTCGTAGAGTTCTTCGATCAATTGAGAATCCACCACCTTTGATAGAACTCAAGACCCCAATAAGACACAAGAGTCATAAGACTGGCTCAACTTTCGTACCACCCTTATTAGCTCCGCTCACTCCGCCAGGATTTTCACCAATACCCCAGTGGATACCTATTAATCCACCACCACATCCATCTCAATTGTCATCACAACTGGTTCAACCCATACAATAGCTGGCTCAACCACCACCACCCCCACCAATGGCATTCTTTCAGAATAATCCCTCTCCATTTGGGACTATTCTTGGAGGTTTTCACGACATGCCTAAGAACCCCGAGAAATTTTGCCCCAATTACATTCATGGTGAATCAAGGAGTGTTGAAGAGCACATACAAGCTTTCAAGGATGCTTGTACTAGAGCTCAAATAGCTCACCATGATGTAGTTTGTAGGTTGTTCCCTTACTCCTTAGGGGATATGGCATACAATTGGTACCTTAATCTTCCTCAAGGTTCCATTCTGACCTGGACACATTTGGAAAATGCCTTTATCAACCAGTTCAGGGTTTATGTGGATCCATCTCTTTTATACCACCAATTTTCTACTATTAGGAAGGAGCCATGTGAATCCTTGCCCCTATTCAATACCAGATTTCAACGAATATATAGGAGATTGCAAGATCCTTATCTAGTCACCGAGAACAATGCCATTCAAGCTTACTTTAGGGTTATAGACCCCTTGCTTGGCTTGTTCTTGCAAAGGACTTATCAACCATCTGATATTGATTCTCTATCCAAAGTCTCATCTAGCTATCAAGCTACAACAACAAATCAATTCTCAACAAGGAAGCCTGGGAGGAGGTTTCCCTTCAATAGGATATCAGATGCATAGCCCAACCCCTCTATTCAATACTATCCCAGGAATGTATTCTTCACATTATGGACCTATGTCTGAATTGCAAACCCAACCACCTATTCCATTCTTTGCTACTGGAAATCCTGATCTCTTTCAACAATCACAGGTTCCTCAAAGTTCCCATGGTCATCCTAACCAAATTGGAACACCGAATCATGGTGGTCAGCCACCTGTTGCTAAGAGTGTGGAAAGTGAAAAGACAGTCCAACTTACGAATGAGGTAGAGACCTTGAAGAAAACACTGTCTCAAGTTACAAATGACATGGCTCAACTTCGATTGAACCCCTCCCAAAACCAAGGCAACTACCCTAATCAAAACAGCAACAATCAGGGTACTTATCAGAATAACAACAATTACAACCAAAGGGGTTATCAGGGCCAAAATTCCTCTAACCAGAATTATCAGAATCAGAATAGAGGATATAACCCAAGGCCAAATAACAATAGGCAATGGAATACAGGGCCCAATAATGGTGGAGTCTCTCATAACTATTAAGCTAATGAGGAAAGATCACATACTACAAACGTGGCTGACCTCAACTTCATGACCAATTGGTGCAGGCTGCATGATACTGCCACCCATTCGGAGGTGAACTTTCCTGAAATGGAGAAGGTTGTCAAGATGGCACAGGCAGATGCCCAAACATTCCAAGGGAATCCTCATAAAGAAGGTGGCTCAGTAGATACAGCAATGACTTATGACCTCTTTGAGGAGGAACTTTCATTCCCAAGGAAAAAGGAGAATGAACCAGAGGAAGATTCATATGATGCCCAAGCCTTTTAGGTCAAAGGAGGAAACTTCCTGAGAAATCAAAATAAGGGTCCATTCACTACATCAGCACCCCCTAATCACATGGTGCCTCAAAATCAAAGTGTTGATAATAACCCTCCTCCACCAAAAGGCCCGTCTGACTTCCATAACAAGGGTAATTCCTCTGGTGTTGTCAAAAGTAATGCAAGTTATGATACAGAATTTGATATTGTTTCTGAGATGCAAAAACAAAAAACTTCTTTTTCATATTTTGACATCTTAAAGTAGTGCCCTGCCCAAAGGGAGATAGTGCTGAAAGCTTTGGAGCAAGCTGACAAATCAAAAGGAAAGAACAAGATGGAACATGCTGGGGACATGAATGCAGCCTCGTACATAAACAAGGTAGGTACTCCACCATTTCTTTTGAGTTTGAGAATTTGTGGGAAGAACCTACATAATTGTCTTTTGGATTTAGGGGCTTCAGGCAATGTTATGCCATTTTCCATATGCAAAAAGTTGGGATTAAACCTTGTACAAATAAATAAGGTCATTCAACTTGACAAGACAAAGGTTAATTTGGTGGGGGAATTAAGAAACATACATGTGCAAGTAGGGTCAGACCCTAGGATCCTAACCAACATAGATATTCAAGTAGCAGACATTCCTGAGACCTATGGTATGCTGTTGAGCAGAGATTTGATGAAAAGTCTAGGGGGATATCTTTCCCTTGACTTTTCACATATGTGGCTACCATGGAGAGGGATTCCTACTCATATTAGGATTAAAAGTGAGCCTCGCCTCAAGCATATCATTACTGAATATGATTTCCCCAATGAGGTAGCCTATTTTGAAATTGGGATAGGGGTTTACAAAAGAGATGAAATTTTAACCTTTTATGTTCTTGATCCTAAAGAACCGCCAATACGAAAGTTCCATGATTCTGCGATTAATGAAAACCAACAAGCATTGATCAACAAGCTACAATAGGATCAGCTGGTCTTGGGGGAAGACATTGATTTGTAAAGTCTTCTACTCCCTAATTGGTGCAGGGTGCATTACCAAAACCACTCTGAATTGACTTGCCAACCCTGCATTGACATTTTAAACTATGTTTCTCAAGCTAAGGAAGCTAGCTCAAGTCACCCTGAGACCATTACAAACCACTTCTCATTTGAAGCCAAGGAAGCAATAATGTTAACTAGAGATAGGACACCTTCAAAGGGGGTTCCTTCTCGAATTGAACCTGCCCCAAACACATGTCCAAATCAGCATATTGATGTGGAACAACCCCAAGGTTTCCCCAACACCCTGGCACTCACAAGTATGCCCAAACCTAATGGATCCATCAAAGATGCAAGTAAATGTCAAAAGGATAACCTTGGGTCACATAATACATATGTGCAGGGATTGGGAATTACTCTTGAGGAACCTAATGAACACCTGTTCCCTATATCTGATTCAAAAGACCAAGCAGTCCCACCCCTGGCTCATTTTGTCCAAGTGCCCACAATGACCTCAAAAGGATTAACTCCAGCTCATCATCAGCTGTGGACCCTTACGTTTGATGGATCTAAATCTAAAACAGGTTGTGGTGTTGGGATTGATCTAACCAGCCCGAAAGGGAAAACCTTTTTTGCTTCTTATAGGTTGCAATTTGGATGTACTAACAACGTAGCAGAATATGAAGCTCTGGCACGGGGACTGATGTTTGCACATAAGAAGAAAGTCACAGCCTTGATGGTCAAGGGAGATTCAAAAATTGTTATCAAGCAGGTGCGTAGCCAATACACATGCCACAATAGAAGGCTAGTGTTGACGTGTGATTTGGCACAGCAACATGCAAACAGAATATTGCTACTCTATTTCTCCTGAAAGAGAAAGATGATCACATGGATATCTCAACTCCCAAGGTCTATGTAGTTGGTTCTCAACTGTGCTAATGTTGCTCAATTGGTCAATGTAATAGTAATATTCAAGGGGCCTGCTGGTGTTGAGCTTTTGGATCGTTCTAAGATCAAGCATGAACTAAAAACCTAATTTAACTGGGGTTTTTAAAGAAACAACAAAAGATAGGTCATAGCTTTGGAACAGAAAAGAATGACGATTCTTCTAACTTAACCAAACTTTCTACCTTTCAAGGAGTTTATTAACTAAAATTGCAGAACAAAGTAAACTTGTGATTGACACATAGCCCCTTTCATTCACAGTGCTAATTCAAATAACAGATTTTCAGTCACCATTTAAAAAAAACATAAAATAAGACTTCAATCCTTGAAAGATTCTCAAATCAAATGATTAACTTAAAACAAATATCATTCAGGAACAGAATATGAAGTAGATTAAACTCTGATTGCTTCTACTGTTAGTGAAATAGATAAGCAATATTTACAAAGTTGGCACAATCACCAGTGTACATAGAATCTGTGATTCCAAATTGTTTCCAACTACACTAAGAGAACTTGGAAAATACATTATAGCCAATACTGAATCTTACTACTCGACAAGGAGACAAAAGAAGATCTCATTACTGAGAATCAAGATGCAACTCTATCTCCTTCTGTTAACTAACTAACTCCTAGATTTTCTTTTGACTATCTGTTCTAACACTGTATATCCTATTTTCTACCTTGGTTTTCTCTACTTATAACTATCTCTTAAAAGTTCTAACCCTTTTACAAAGAGGCCAGAATGCCTTATATATAGAATGTACCAAAAGGGACGCACTGGCTACTATTTTAGGGTTTTTACAAAATATCTGCTTCAGAAGAGTCGGTCCTCAAATCTTTCTGAGAAGAGTCAATGTTCAATGTGAAGCCCCACTGTCCATGCTGATGAAGGATTTTTGTCCTCAGGACAAGCCTTTTAGATCTTTTTGGTAGCTGCAGCATTAACTTTGGCCTTTCATGTCCATCCTTGAACTCCATCGGCGCCGCTTTGAATGCTCTAAAAGCATTTTTCCATTAATATTGATCAATTTCCGCCGGTGGTTACTACAACTATCCCTGTGAGTCACAGATCCTCCCTTCCTTTGGCTTCCTTCATGTTCCAGACTTCTGTTGCAGGTTGACAGTCTTCTGGAACATCATCGGGCCTCCTTGTAGATTTGAACACTATACCCGAGCTGATCCATTGCCTCCCTGATCTCAGAATGGATCCATCTCGCTTGCACTCTGTTGTTCTTCCCTCGCAGGATTGGTCAGACATACGCCATTCCAGATTATCAAGCGGGTCAAAAGTGGTCCACCTTGAATCGCATGTCGGTGAGACACTCATCATGTCTCCCCGATGCGATTATCGCTTTTATCAACCATCAACATGACCTTAGACAGTCGGAAAGACGTTTCGGTGAGCCATAGAAGTTATATCGAGCTCGTGAAAACCATTGGCAAGACAGTCACTAGTCGATGGGACATCATAGCGAACCTCAGGATCCTTCAGCGATCACATTTTTTCATGTCGGGGAGACTATTGCTTGTCGCTATGACCTCATCGCAAAGTCTTATTTTTCTCCCCGAGCTCTTTCTTCTTCTCTGGGCTCGAGGTCCTTTTCCCTTTCGGTAAGACTCTGGCATAGTCGTCCAGACCTTTTGGCGACTTCCTCTTTTCTCCCCGCTCGCTCATTCTCATGTCAGGGAGACTTCATCACTTCAGGGAGATCTTACCCTGAACTCCTCTTTTCTTACTGAGCCCCTCTTTGTTTTGATGTGACTTTCTTTCTTCACCAAGACCTTTTGGTGAAGGCATGATCCTTTTCCGAGCTCCATTTCTTTCGATGGGGTCCCCTTTCTATCAGCAAGACATTCTATGGTCAGGGAGACCTCCCTTGATTTCGTTGCCAAGACATTCTCGGGTCGTCGAGACTTCTTAGCGAGCTCAAATTGCTACGTCGATGCTACTTACTCTTCGGCGGGCTCCTTCATGTCGGCGAGACTTCTTTTTTTCGCCCAGACCTCACACCAAGGTCCTCTCTTTCGCCGAGTTGTTCACTGGTTGGCAAGACATCCCGAGGTCGGGGAGACTTCATCATAGCGACCCTTTTGTTTTCTCCCCGAGCCCATTCTGTTTTTCCGATACCGCTTTGCTTCGGCAAGAGTTCACCCCGTCGGTGAAACATCTTGCTGAGCTCACTTTTCTCTCAGCGAGCTTCCTTCGTGTCGCTAAGACTTCCTCTTATCGAGGAGACGTACTGCAGTCACCTTTTGTTTTGCCGAGGAATCTCCATAGGTTTAGTTTTTTGTCATTGTGACAATCTGATCCTCTCACCGAAGAACACCGATAGAATCCCCTTGCGCTATGTTGGTGTGACCTTTCATAGTCGTCGAGACTTCTCTCTAAAGGAAAGTTTCTCACCAAGATGAACATCTTTATCGGTGATTGATGAGACTTGAGGCTTTCAGAAAGACTTCACCCTGAAGTCAAAATCTCCCGCCAATGTATTTTCTTCGTGTCGTCAGTCGGTGAGACATGAAGATCTCGCCAAGACCTTTCTCCAAAGGAAACCCCTCATGTTGATAGGAGATTCCTTGTGAACTCAGATCGCCGTGACCTCCCCGAGGTCTTGCCGATAGGCAACACAGACGCTTATCGACAGAATGCACTGGCAGTCGACAAGACATCTGCAAAGTCTTTCCGACTTTCTTCTTAGAGGAAATTTATGATCAGTTGGAGTGAGGAACGCTTTCAAACTGAGTTCCCTTGGAAAATATCATCAAGTGTAGGATTTAATCCTGCAAAACAAATGCTTCCATTAGTCCCCAAAGCATATAAAATATATTAAAATAAACTATCCTATTGCTTATGATTATTTCATTGAATACTTGGCAAGAAGGAAACCAATTCAAGTTGAGACAGAACCAAGATTTAAATCAGACAGAACAAAGGACAAACCCAGGCAGAAAACAGAAGAACCACCAAGAGGAAAGCAAGTAACCAAAAGCAAAAGAAAGGGGGACCCATTTTGTTCCAAATCAAAATGGGGGTTGTTATGCAAGGCATAACAGCTGGCAACTTATAGAAATCGGGTATGGAACCTGATTGAGGACTTTGATGCCTTTGGGATTAGCTTAATCCCTAGAGAAGAAAATCAGGTAGCTGATTCACTGGTTGTTACTGCAAGCATCCTGGAGCCTATGCAAGGCTCCAAGATCAAGAAATTCTCAGTGGAATTAATTTCCACCCCTGCAGTTCCTGATAATATCAAGAACTTTCAAGCCTTTGATGATGATCGACATATTCTTGCTTTCCTAGCAAGTTCGGATGTTTTTGAGGGGAAAATTATTGATGAGTCCAACAGAGATCAAGGGGATTGGAACCCTGAGGAATGTGATACATAAGGGGTTCTCAATTTAAAGAATAATAACATTTCCAAGGGAATGGTTGCTTTAGAAATAATTTTTGATTCAGACCCAAGGGCTCGAGAGAAGATATCAGTTGAAGATAAAGGAGGTGAATACGAAATTGTTAACTTAGTTGATTTTGATCCTGAAAGGAATGTCTACATAGGGAAAGCCTACCCTGAAGCAATCTTAAAAGACATATTGAAGGCACTTAAGAAAGATATTGCTGCAATAGCTTGGGGATATGAAGACCTAAAGACATTTGATGCTACTGTAATGACTCATACTATTCCCCTGAAGCCCGAAGCAAGGCCATTTCGATAAAAACAGTGCCCTGTCAACACCTTGATTGAGCCACTAATCCTTAAGGAAGTTCAGAAATTGATTTCTGCAAGGATAATCTTCCCTATGCGCCATTCAACCTGGGTAGCTAACTTAGTCCCAGTCCATAAGAAAAATAGAGAGATCAGGTTATGTGTGGACTTTAGGAATCTGAACAAAGCTTCAAAGAAAGATAACTACCCACTTCCTTCTCTGCATGAAGTATTACAGACCGTCAATGGATCTTAGATGATATCATTCTTGGATGGCTACTCTAGATACAATCAGGTAATGGTTAACTGTGAAGACAAGATGAAAACAGTCTTCACTACAAAGTGGGGAACGTTTGCATACAGAAGGATGCCATTCGGTCTGATAAACCTTGGGGAAACTTTTCAACATGCAATGGACATAGCATTTAAGGATCTAATTGGAAAGTATCATCATCTACATGGACGACCTGACGGTATTCTCCAAAGATTGACTGAACCATGCTGCGGACTTGGCTAAGGTTCTGGAATGATGTATCTAGTATGGCATCTCCTTGAATCCTAAGAAATGTGTGTTCGGAGTTTCTGAAGGGAAGCTTTTGGGACACGTAATTTCTGAAAGAGGAATATCAATCAATCCGGATTGAGTTGAGTCCATTTTGAAGATCACCAGGCCAGGAAGCAAGAAAGAAATGAGGTCTTTCTTCGGGAAGATCAATTTCGTGAGAAAATTTATTACAAGATTTGCAGAGATTATAAAACCACTGAATGAGATGATGAAGAAAGACGCCAAGATAGAGTGGACTGATGAAGAAAAGGCCGTGTTTTTACAAATCAAGCAATCCATTTTAGAAGTGCCCATTCTCACCAGCCCTAACTACTTGAGACGGTTTTATATCTATTCCTTTGCTTCTGAACATTCTTGTGTAGTTGTGTTAACTCAACGAAGAGAGGAGGCAGAGGAGAGACCAATTGCTTTCATGAGCTTTCCATTCAAAAAATGTTGAGATCAAATACCTTCCGCTCGAGAAGCAAGCTTTTGCGCTGGTCAGGGCTGTCAAGAAGTTCTAACATTACATTCTCCGAAGCCAAATCATCATTGTAGTTCCTGATGCTGCTGTGAAGTCTTTACTTATGCAGAGCGAGCTAGGAGAAAGAAGAGGGAAATGGATGGCCATCTTGCAAGAATTCAATCTGGAGAGACACCCCATGAAACTAGTCAGGGGTACAGGCTTGTCTCATTCCATGGTGAATGCGGGCGAGAACATCATCTGTCAGCAATACACGACCCAGTATTTCTCTAACGATACCATTTGCTTTATGCTCAATAATCGGTGTCCAGAGGGAATGAATGCAACTCAAAGGAGAGCACTAAGAATGAAGAGTTCTCATTACATTCTTAAAGGAGGTTTGCTATACAGGAAGAATTTTGAGGGAGTGTACCTATGATTCCTTGATCGACAAGAGGCTAAATATGTGATCTCTGAGTTTCATGGGAAACATGGCACAGGTCATGGGTCTGCAGACTCACTAGCACACCAGATCCTCAGATCTGGTTAAATCTGGTCATGTGTGTTCAAAGATGCACATCAACATGTAAGAACATGCCACATATGTTAGATTTTTACATCAAAAGAACGCCATGCAGCCATGCCATTACAACCCGTCTACGAGGTGAAGCCATTTGCCCAGTGGGCACTGGATTTTATTGGGGTGATTAACCTGAATTCTTCTACAGGACACAAGTTTATTTTGACTACTACTGATTACTGCACATGGTGGATAGAAGCTATACCCTGCAAGAACAACACAATAGAGGTAGTGATCAAGTTCCTCACCAAATGCATCACTACAAGGTTTGGGGTACCCTTCGCTCTGGTATGTGATAATGGCTCTACCTTTTCTTCTGCTAAGTTTATTTCCTAGGCATATGATCACAAAATTGTCTTGAATTATTCTTCAAACTATTACCCACAAGGCAATGGAGTTGCAGAATCAACCAATAAGAATCTCTTAGGGGTAATTAAAAAATTGTTAGAAAACAACCCTAGGGACTGGCATACCCAGCTGAGATTTGCATTATGGGTAGATAGGACTAGGATTAAGGCTGCTTTAAAGACTTCACCATTCAAGCTGGTATATGGCCAAGAGCCTGTGTTCCCCATCCATCTGCAAATACCTATCCTTGAGTTCATGCAGAAGTTCTACTCTAGTGACAATAGGATAGAAGTAAGATTAGCTGCTCTATTGAAATTAGAAGAATAGAGATATGCCGCCTTGCAACAATTCTTTAGGCACCAGGCTATTGTCAAATGTTGGTTTGACAAAATAGCCAAAATCAAAGCTTTTAGGATATCAGACCTTGTGTTGTTATGGGATAAAGCTAGTGAAAAGAAGGGCAGTCACCAAGAGTTTGACAACCTCTGGCTAGGTCCTTATCAAATTGCAGAGATCCTGGGAGAGAATTCTTTTAGACTGAGTAATTTAACTGGAGAACCTGTTCCCTTGCCTGTCAATGGACAGTTTCTAAAACACTATTTTGAGTCGTGCAGTTGGTACTTTTTTTGGGTGATTCATATGTGTAAATAGATTCTATTTGTAAATAATTTTTGTATGTGGATAATTTTGTCCTTGTATGTGAATAATCTGGTGCTCTTTATGTAAGTAATTTGCTCCTTTCTTTGTAAATAATTTGTTGTTTGTCTGTTTATCCTTTCTTTCTGTCTTTTTGTTTCCTTTGTTCTTTTGGTTTCTGTTTTGTTTTGCTCTTTAGGGTTTATCTATCCTTTCCTGTCTTAAAACAGTGGTTGTTATCTTGAGCATACTTTGGTTGTTAGGAGAGAAATGGTTTAGGTATTTTCATGTTTACTGATTGGGTGATTTTGTCCTAAACTTTTGCTTTATGCCCATTGTCAGCAAGAGTTGTGGAAAGTTTTGAAAACAAGGTGCAAAGTAAATGACCTTCATTAACTCCCTCTGAATCTGTCACAAATCATTAAAGATCATCTCCTCTTGTATTGGTATATTTGTCCTAGGATGATAGTGTTCTAAGATTTGAGTGAAAAATCTGATCTCCCAAGTGTTGTTATGAGGTCCATGGTAGTTTTCAACCCAGAACAGATGTTAAACATCTGAGATATTGAAAAAAAAAAAGTGATTGAATGAAATATTTGAAACTCTATGAGAAAATAAAAAGAAAAGAGAATTGTTTAAAGAGAAAAGAAGACTCAATATGAATGGGTGATTCCAGTATCTCTACCAGGGCTATAGATGCCTGACTGCAGTAGAGCAATGCTATGAGGAAACTAGAGGTATCTCCATTGGGGCTATGGACCTGATTGGCAGCGGAGCAATGCCTAGGATATCATTGTACAACAGTTAAAGGGAATAAACTCATGTAGCTCAAATCTTGCACATTGTTGTTCAAAGGTGAAGAAAACTTTACAAAGAGTGATGCACAATCAAGCACACACATGGATTTCAGGGGTAGCCAGTGATGATTTACATTTGAGATTCTAGCTCAACCTTGGTTGAAATAACTAACCCAACTGGAGTTGTCATGTTCATGAACCGGGAGTTCTGGGTAGCTAAGTCCTTCAGTTTCATGAAAATGGTTAAACCATTTACCTAGCCGAGTCGCCATTTGTTATGCCTTGCATGACCACCCCATTTCATTCTGGAGAAAAATGGGTCCCCCTTTCTTTTTGGTTTCTTTGCCTCTGTTAGTTGCTTTTTCTCTTGGGGTTCTTCTATCTTCTTCCTAAGTTGTATGTTGATTCTGTTAAATTTTGGTTTTGTTTCAGCTTGAATTGGTTTTCTTCTTGTTGGAAATTGAATGACATTATCATAGACAATAGTGTATCTTAGGATAATATATCTTATGTGCTTCTGAGGACTGATGGGGACTCTGTTTTGCAGGACCAAATCACACACATGATGATATTTTCCAAGGGAGCTCAGTTGGAATGTATTCCTCAGTCCAGTTGGTCATAATTTTCCTCTAAGAAGAAAGTCGGTAAGACCTTGCAGATGTCTTGCTGACTACCAGTGCACTTGGTTAATAGGTGTTTGTGTTGCCTATCAGCAAGACCTCAGGAATGTCACAGCGATCGGAATTCACATGTAGATACCTATCGGCAAGACATCAATCATTGTCCCGGCGACTAAGAGTTTCCCATCGGCATGAAAGTCTCCTTCGGAGAAAGGACTCGGCAACTTCTTCATGTCTCACCAAATACCGCGGAATGGGTAAACATTTTGGCAAGAGTTGTGTCTTCAGTGGGTGGTCTTACCAAGTGCCTTAAGTCTTGCCGACCGCCGATGAGGGTATGCATCTCGGCGAGAGACTTTTTGTGGTGGTAAGATGTCTTGGCGAGTGCAATGGGTCTTGCTGACAAAGCACAGGAGGAGGTCCCACCAAAGGTCTGAGCCCGGCGATAATTTTTCCTTCAGCAGGAGGTCTGGCCAAAACAAAAAATTCTTACCGAAAGGTTAGTCTTCGATATGACTAGAAGGGCTCAGGGAAAGGTCTCCCCGATGTGGGATTGTCTTGCCGACGTGAAGGCCTCAACATAAGGGGATTCCATCACCATAAGGTCTTGGTGAGATCTTTCTATCTCACCAATAAGATGTGCCTTTGAGGAGACTAGATGCATTCGGTGTGGTATCTGAGCGACTCTGAAAGGGCTCGCCGAAAGAAATTCGAGCTCGGAAGGAGCTCCCCAAAGGACTAAGGGGGGTCAGCATAATGTCTGGCCGACAGTAAGGAGTCTTTCCGAAACAAAGTGAGCCCAGTGAGAATAAAGGGAATTCGATGAAAGGTCTCGACGACCTGGGGATCTCTCGGCAACAGGATGTAAAGCTCGGGGTAATGTCTCCCTGAAACGAAGGGAGTCTCCCCGACATGGGTGTGCTCGCCAGAGAAAGGAAGGCTCGCCAAGATGTCTTGGCAAGGGGACTTAGTCTCGCCGACATAAAGCAACGTGGCTTCAGAGTAGGGTCTCAGTGAAGGGAGCTTGTATCTCCGAAATGAAAATATCGCCAAAGGATGATGCCTTCGGCATAATGTCTGGCCGAATGAAGGGGGTCTCGCCAAAGGGATAGTGCCCTCGGTGTAATATTTTGAATTCGGTATGAGGTCTCGCCGACATGAAGGAGGTCCCGCCGAAGAGGGTGTCATCAGGGAAACAAGGTCCCACTCGCCGTAATCTCTTGCCGAACAAGTAAGGTCTCATTGAAATGAAAAGAGCTTGGGGAGAATCAATGAATTCGCCGAAACAAAGTGATATCACCACAATGTCTTCTCAACTAGCGGAGGTCTCCCCAACATAAAGGAATGGGCTCGACAAAGGATTATGATGCCTCGCCATGACATCCCACCGACTTGAAGAGGTCTCTCTAAACTAGAAGAAGCTTGAGCTCGGGGAGAAAAAGAAGACATCGCCATGAGGTCTCACCGACCGATGGGGTCTTGCCGATGCAGAATGAGCTCAGGGTGAAAGGTCTGCCCTCGCTATGATGTCCCACCAACAAAGTGAAGTCTCAGTGATAAAAAAGGATATCGATATGACTTACGTGGCTCAATGGAAGGTCTCATCGACTAGCGCCTGCTATGCCGATAGCTGTTAAGAGACATAATCGCATTAGGGAGACACGATTAGTGTCTCATCGACATGCGATTCAATGTGCACCACCTTTGACCACTTGATAATCCTGTGTGGCGTGTGCCTAACCAATCAAAAGAAGCTAAAGGAATGACCTATTAGCCATTGACCGATTGACTACCACCATGAAGGAGACCGACAGAATGAAAACCAGATGGATTCCTTCTAATATCAAAGGGTGATGGACCGGCTCAGGTGATAATGTTCGGATCTGGAGGGAAGCCCGATGATGCTCCAAAAGATGGTCAACATGCAACAGAAGTATAGAACATGAAGGAGGCCAGAAGAATGAAGAAACTATGACTTGTAGGGACAGCTATAGTGACCACTGGCGGGAGGCAGATTAGTATTAATGGAAAAATTCTTTTAGAGCATTCAAGGTGGCCCCGATGGAGTTCAAGGATGGACACAAAAGGCCAAAGTAAATGCAGAAGCTGCAAAATATCTAAGAGGATTCCCGGGCAGAAATCTTTCATCAGCATGGATAGCGGGGATTCACATTGAATGCAGCTTTGACTCTCCTCAGAAAGATCTGAGAACCGACTCTCCTGGAAGCAGATATTTTGTAAACCCTAATGCAGGGGGACATCACATCCTTTTGGTACAGTCTGTATATATGGAATTCTTGCCTCTTTGTAAAGGATTAGGAAGTTAGAGAGAAAGTTAGATTTTCTAAGGTTAGAACTTCTAGGGTTAGAAAATAAGAAAAAAAATTAGAATACATAGGAAAATAGAGGAAAGGTAGAAGAGACAGAACTACATCCTGATTCTTTGTAATAGGAGCTTCTTTTTTCTTCTTGGTTAGGAATTAGATTCAGTAGAAGCCTATAATGTATCTTTCAAGTTTTCTTAATATAAATGGAAAAAATTTGGAGTCATATATTTTATGTACACTGGTGATTGTGTCAGCTTTGTAAGTGTTGCTTATCTGTTTCATTAACAGTAGAAGCAACCAGATCTTAATCTACTTTAGATTGTGTTTCAGAATGGTGTTTGTCTTAAGTTAATCATTTGATTTGTGAATCCTTCAAGGAATGGAATGTTATTTTGGTGTTTTATTTAAAATGGTAACTAGTAATATGTTGTAGAAATCAGCACTGTGAATGAATGCAATTGTGTGTTAATCACAAGTTAATTTTATTCTTCAGTTTTAGTTTACAATTCCTTGAAGGATAGCAAGTCTGGTTAAGATAGGTGAATCATCATTCTTTCTGTCTCAAAGCTCTGACCCATCTTTTTATATTTATTTAAAACCCCCAGTTAGAGTAGGTTTAAATTCATGCTTGATCTTAGAACAATCCAGAAGCTCACACCAGCAGGCCCCTTGAACATTACTGCTACATTGACCACTAAGGGACATCAACACAGTTGAGAACCAACTATAAAGACCTTGGGAGCTAAGATATCCATGTGTTATCTTTCTCTTTTAGGAGAAACATAATAGCAATATCCTGTTTAACTGTTGTTGTGTCATTTGGACTGTCAACAGTCATCATACATTCCATCACATTTAGCATGTCATTACATCCACATCATTTGATAACCATAGTCAATTATCATAGGTCACATTATATAGCCATCATATATACCTTACATTTGCATCATAAACATTACATTCAAAATTACAAAATAAACATCACATCATAACCATATCATATCATTTTGCATCCATAATCCATTAAGCACACATCATAAAGCATATACATGACATTCATAATCATTGCATCATATCCATAACATCATAAAATTAAATGCATCCATCTAATATCTAGGAATCATATATAATCATGAACATCCATTAGTCATCCATTGTGCATCAACATATAGCATCATTGCATAATCATATAAAATACAAAGACATCATAAAAGCATAATCATCCATTACATGACATCATACCTATAAAACATAGGAATACATATCATATACTCACCGCCAAAATCATGCATTGCATATATATAAGCTCAAAAAATGTCATAGTACAAAGTCAAGATGTCCCCCAAAAATACAGCTTGTAGGCTCGATGGTCAAAAATATAAGTATCCATACAATGTCAAAATGTGCTCTAGCGAGAGCTACCATGATCCCCTAAGGGTGATCGTCATGGTGATGCCTGCCTATCCTCTTGGTGCGAAGACCCTAATTACCTGTGCTCGGATGGAGGTTTGCCATATGGTCCTGATCGCCCAGGCCTTGAAACATCGCCACTGCTATGTGACCATCTATTGTGGAACCTACCACTACTCAAGGCCTATGTGGCACTTGGCTCTCTCCTCTTCAATGGTACTTCTCTCTCATACAAATCCCAATAATAATGCTCTCATCTTCCTGACCTCTAGATCTCTCCGTCCATATTTGCAATCAACCCACTACAGGTGGCTATGAATTATATCACCTACTAATCATCTCATTATCTCCCAACCACTGTTGCGTCCCTCTTCATCCTCAGGGCATCCATCTATGTCCTCAAAGCCCCCATTTCTGCCTCCAGTGCTTGTATCCTGGCTGTCACTGCATCTAATTGGGCTTCTAGGTACGCTATCCTCTAATCTAATGAGCCATCTTTTCCTCTCATAGGCACCTCCTCTAATCCCCCTTTGACATCCACACCTATCACAATCCTATCTCAAAGGACTCGCTCTGCCAAAGAGATCTCCTCCTCCTCCTTCCTCTCCCCCTCCTCTCTCTCCTCCTCCATCTCTACCTCCTCCATGGACACGTCATGTTGACCAACATCTACCAACGCTCCTCCTCATGTCGCTCCTCCTCATGCTCTCCCTCCTCCCTAATCAGTGAGAGAGGTCTCACCACTCGCTGTCTTCTCACCCTCCTCTATCGGTCTTGACCTCCCCTCCCTCCTTTCCCATCTATGCCATCATATCCCCTCCCTCCATCTCTATCTCTCCCATCTTCTCTTCATCCCTGACCCATAAATTAGACTCATGGACCCTTTCCTTCATGCTCTACGGGTGCTAGATGATCTAGATTTGTATATGGATCGCGGCTATGAGTGGCCCACCATGTGTCATACTCCATTGTGGTGCCTGCATCTATGTCACCATCTCTAAATTCCCACTAAACTTCTTGTAAGGAATCTATTTGTTGCTCTTCCACTGCCATTGGTATCATCCGTCCCCATGGTTGTACCTCATGCGATGATTGTGTAAACTCTATTGTCCCCCTTGGCACATCTTGGGTCTCCCCAAATTTCCTCCTTACCTAATCTGGTAGGTACATCTCGATAATGTGTTGTGATTGGACTATTTTTCCAATTAGGAATATCGCTTTTCTGCACCATGGAAAATGTTGATCCTCATTTGGCCACTACTGGTAGTCTCTATATGGCCTCCATATGAAGCTCACATGTAGATCAATGCCATGTATCCAATAACTAGTGTCCCCAACATGGGTCTGAATCACGATCTCACCATACAAATATACATAGGGCATCTTGTCACCTAGCTACCTGCCCATTTGAGGATGAAACACAACGATGTGCTCCCATGCCCATACCATCAGTAAAGTCATGCCGCATCTCATTGACTGGCCATCATGGTAGGAAATTTCATGTAACTAGAAATATAGCATGGCTAGTAAGAAAGGCCCCCATGCATAAACTGTCCCCCTACCTATTATACCCACGAGCATCTCATCCCATCTGATTGGAAATCTATAGCCTCTATGGTTTGGAATTATGATCCCATCAATCAAAGTGCACAACATACAGTCCCATCTCTCATATCTCTTTTTCAGGCACTCCCACCTAATTTCATAATCCTCGATGCTTAAGTCTATGATGTCATCATGCTCATAAAACTCCTCAATGGCTTGATATCTAGGCACAATGGATTGTACCTCACCCTCTCTCTGTGGATTAGCAACCTTAGAATTTGGTAGAAATCCTCAAGTGTCACTATCACCTCCCTATTTGAAAAATGGAACAATCATGTCTCATAATGCCACCTCTCAACAAGTGTAGTTAGTAAACCCCTATCCACCCTAATGGTGGGTATGTAGGTCACATAGTATAAACCAAGGTGTATCAGCTGACGCTTCTCAACATCAGACAATTGATCTCGTAGCCTAAATATTGATGTCCATAACTCTCGTGTATAAATCGGGGCAACTATAACTTGTGGTCACAAAAAAAGGCATTGCGTCAATCTAAAACCCTAGTTAGACCTATTGGACCTAAATTGCACCAGAAATTTCATCCTTAACTAAGGAAAAATTTTAATTAGGTAATTGCACTACTCTGCTTAACAAATGTGTCACACATACCAAATGTGTCACATTTCTACATATGCATCACACTATCACATTTTTGTCACACACCTCAACATATGCGTCGCTAGGGTCGCTTGTGTTCAACCCCTCAACACTTGTGTTCCATTTTACACATGTGTCATTTCATCTAGCACATGTGATTCACTTTAGTGTATGTGTCACTTCTAACCACATATGCAGTGTTGAAGCAAATGTAGCACACTTTATAGTTGCATTGCACCGCATTCACTCAAACCCTAGCTACACTTGTGGTGCACTGTACAATTGCGGCGAATCACTCCCACATGCAATGCATGCGATAACAGTTGCGGTGAACATCATTCACTGCATTTTCTTGCTCAACTTCGGAGCCCTAAATTTATGCAAAAATGAAAAATTGACAAAGTGGGTTCGGAGTACTTATTGGGTCCTCGAAGCCCTCTAGTTGTTTGAATGTCCGAACTTGAAACGTGCAGTGAGAATCGTGTGGAATCGATGACATTTTGGCAGCAAATCTCTCCAAAGCTCTTTGATCTTCAAGGTTGAAAATGCACAAATGAGCCAATTTTCCACTCAATTTATATTTATACCCACTCAATTTAATAGTTAGAGTTGGGGCTTTCTATTGGTTCCACTCTATGAGAGGTTCTTAACATTAATTTGGCTACCCCGAAGGTCCTAAAAATCATTTCTATTGTCATAAACACATTCATGGTTGTCAAATTGACTTATCAGAATAATTTTCAAAAAAATTGAATTTTTTGGAAAATTTCAAAAAAAAAATTGAGGGAGCATAGGTCCATCCCATTTACACTTGAGCATATTTTGACTAAATTTCTGACACAATGCGATAAACTGCATTGTATCAAAGAGGGGGAAAATGTAGACACTAAAAATTGTCCTAGGCCTGTGAACACTATTTTATCCCCTTTCATCCCTAATAATTAAATAATTTTAATTATTTGATTATTGTCTAATGTAATATTTCTTCTATTAATTAAATAATTTTAATTATTTAATTAAATCATTTCTATCCTTTTATTTCTTCTTTTGATTAATTAAATAAATTTTATTTAATTATTTAATTATGTCACTAATGTGACCCCTTTCCTCTATAATTAAATAAATCTTATTTATTTAATAATTATCATCTTTCTACTATAATTAAATAATTATTTCAATTATCTAATCATTCATTTAGCCTTTTCTGTCATAAATTAAATAATTTTTTTTTATTTAATTGTCTACTAATTTGTCCTTTTCCTCCCATTTTGAATTAATCAATATTTAATCAAAAAGTCATCCTATCACATGTCTTTTATAATTAAATACTATTTCCATTATTTAATTATTCATTTTCCCTCCCAGATTAAATAATTTTATAATTATTTAAAGTCCTCTAGCAACCTCTTTTTCTATGCCAACCTCCTTATTCGTGCCAATCTTATCTCCTCTTGTCTCATTCAATTTCCACCCTTGAGTGAACTATTTTATAATTTAATATCAACCATCCATCCTTAACCTAGTCCTATCATTGCCCTAACTTTTCCCTAACCCTATTTCATACTACAACTTTCATTCTTGTCCATTGATTGATATATCTTATTCACTTTTAATCTCAACCCTTCATTCCAAATTGTCTTTCTATAAAAGACACCTATCATTGTCATTTCAACCAACCTAGTTTATGCTCAAGTACATGTTGCTAAGAAGACAACTACAATTTTCAATATTTTGCTTTCATTGTCATTAGGCTATTGTTGCATACTCAAATCTGAGGGCAATCAATCACATCAAGAAAAATGGAGAAAGACAATGGAGGTGAATAAACCATGGCATATGTAATATTGCTTCATTCTTTAAGTTTCTATGTTGGATTGTGCTTCATTGTTGGTTTATGGATCTATGGTTTTAGTTTTTATGTTCTATTACCTTAACCTGAATTTTACCCTATTCTACAACCATAATCAACTATGAGAACTAAGTGTATAAAAGGTACAATCAGTATCACATACAATCAACCATGTAGGCCCTAGATGTCCTCTAGTTACTCCTAACCGACTTCCAACTATCATGCAATCCAAAGAGTACAATGAATTAATAATACGTACAATTCTAGCATCACTTTGGCTAAAGATTTCAACTATACTATGTTTTGATTATACAAAAATATGGTTCATCTATTCACGACATTGATATTAGTTGCTTGAAACATTAAAATAATCAAAAATAAATTTAAAAGCATAAGCTACAATTTTGAATACAAGTTCTAGAAATAGCATATTTTTTCTCATATTGATAGCATACCTTTCTATTAAGTGAGAATCATAATAGCACATTATTTAAATACCATCTACTTGTTTCAAACAAATAATTTCATATAATGTAACCATATGAGGATTGTATGTATTCTTATACAAGGTTGTCGATGAGGTTTCTATTCACTTAACAAAAGGATAATCAAGTATAAACTCAAGCTACAATCTTTCTTTTTCAAAGGTATAATGTATAATAATCATGTATAATGTTGTTTTGAAGAGTTATTGTAGTCATTTCAATACATATCACATCTAGTTTAATGACCATTCAACACATATATTTACTACAATGCTAATTCAAACCAATTTTTGCAAACATGCTCAATTGATAGTTGAGTATAATTTGTTTTGAAGGGACCCAAAACCCTTTACAACCGAGGATACAAAATGATACCAAGAAAAATATTCAAAAGGCCACCAACAACAACCCAACAACCAAAAAACACTAACGGATGGGTGATGAACTACAAGTAAGACAAAAGACCACCATCAACACCCAACAACAACAAAACAACAAAACAACCTAAAAGAAACCAACCCCCAATGGGAAATTAAAAGCAAGAAAGAAAATACCACACACTAATTCAAGCCACCCAGAGTATTGGTGACCTCAATCTATCGGTTCTTGTGCCTCTCGACCATGTCCAACAGCTCTTTCTTCTCAACATCAAAAGTTTTCTTCCACTCAGCCAACCCTCTACCAATAGGACCTTTTCCATCATCCTTAGCAACTTTTTTTCCCTTTCCCACATGCTCTTTCTCCATAAGCTTGGAGAAGTAAACTTGATCCTCCCCGAGCTTGCTAATTTTCCTGAAAAGGAATTCTAGGGAGTCCGCACTATTCTTGATAGAGATATGACATGCCTGCATTAACTTCTTGATGTCCATATTAATGCCTAAACCTTGTCTTCCAAAGCCACCAATATTTCATCATATAGAGACTTAAAATCATGATAAGAACCTTCAAGGTCCACCATTCTATCTATAAGAATGTCTGAAACAGAGCCTTTTTTAACATTCTTCATATTCTCCTTTAAGCCTCTAATTTTAATATTGATTTTATTGAACTCCTAAAGAGTCCATTTAGCCAATTTAAAGGTACCAGTGGCCCCAACCCTAGCCATATCTAGTAAATCAAATATGGAAGTAGCATCATCGTCAAGGTAAGAAAAGTCCTCAAAAAGAGGATGTACTTTCAAAGGCTCTTATTTGGCTTTACTCTTCTTTGCATTCTCCTCATCCAAACCCCTAATTTCCTCGTCCTGCTCCTCCTTGGGCAAGTCCTAAATGGGAGAATCGGCCATCGTCTTTTCACCAACATCCTTTTCCTCACTAGCCACATTTGGGTCCTTGGTCGGAACGTCAGAAGCCTTGTTCTTTAAATTGGCAATTCTTTTAGATAGCCTCCTCGATTTATCAACCAAACCCTTAGCATTACCCTATGTCCCCACCTCCAAACCACCACCAACAACAACTTTACAAACAATCACCTCTGCAAAGGTGGGAGAAGAATCACCCAACCCCACCTCTGTGTCCTCACTCTCAGAAAGGGCTAGCCGCTTAAGCAACCTATTACACTTAGCACCAGCCACCTTCCTCTTCTTCGAAGACGTAGTTGCTACTGTAGGAGAAGCATCCTCCTCATCCTCATTCCTTTCCTCCTCCTCCTCTGAAGGGGACTCTGAACCTGACGACCCAAACATATCACTAACAACTTTTTCCTTTCCCTTAATGGTTGGAGCTAGAATAAGAGCCTTGACGTGCTCCATAATAAGTAAGATAAGCCCTTCATGGAGGACAGGGGCCCTCCTATTCCTTAGATGTGTGCACACCGAGACCTCCAAAGAAGATGACAAGAAAAAAGGAAACAAAATGAACAAACCATGTCTAAAATGGTTGAGGATCGTAAAATGGTGACCAAGAATAGCCCTAAACCTCCCTTCTAGGGTCACGTAGCACATCAAGACCTCTGTAATACTCGCCTAGATTTTCTTGAGGGAAATTCTCTCATAACCACAGCTCTCCAATTTGATTAACTACTTCCTCTCATCATCTTTAAAAAATTGAACCATCGCTTCTTCATTGCTTTTTTTATCCTTAAAAAACTTTCTACCCACAGTTGGCATCCCCGTGATAGTGGCAATCAAGTCCTTATTAACCTCCACTACCAAACCTTTAACCTTTAGCTTATGATTATGCCAGAAAGAGACAAATTGTGTCGAGGCATTAGGGTCATGCATGTGTAATCTCTCCAAGAGTGGAGTGAAATTTCGATGGCTCAATATACTCTAGAGTTTCTTCTTTCTCTGAAGGTCACCACAAGAGTGCGGCTCGATTTAGCTCCTATCACCACTCATTGCAACCGAAACAAAAATCACATGACCCTTACGAAAAAAACTCAAATGAAGACTAGAGAGCCAAAAACTACCCACAAAGCGTGAAAACTAAAGGAAGGTACTAGGCCATAAATGCTGCAACACCTCATCCCACACCATCATTCCTTAATAAACTCCTAGCTTTCTCGGGAAGGATCAATCCCTCCTCCCACGAATGAAATTCATTTAAGCTGACAACCTTGTTGGCAAAAAAATATGCAAACAAGTTTCCTTCTCGGTAAACGTGAGAGACACGAGTCTCATCACAAGATTGCAACATAATTATCATATCCTTGATAAGATGGTCGACATTCCAACTCAAAAGATGAGTGCCACGTAGATAATTTATGATGTTCATGGAATCGCCTTCCACCCAAAGTTTGGAGTACCCTTTGTTGATGGCATACTTAACACTTATGAACACAGCCTCTGCTTCCGTGCAATGATTGGTCTGAGTACCCAATGGGAGTGCCACCACGCCAAGGAATCTACCAATATCATTTTTTAACACCCCCCACATCTTGTAGGTCCAGGATTCCCCTTCGCTACCCCATCAAAGTTAACCTTAACCCAACCCAAAGTAGGAGGTTTCCATCTTGTGTTCAATCTAGCAATTGAGCTTGACTTAGTATTCACAATAGGAATAGAACTTATCTTCCAGTTAGAGGTCACCATCAACTCATAACCAACCAGGCAAGTAGAACGGACACAACGAGCTGAATCAGAGCAAAATTCTCCAAAATGGCTCAATGAATCTTGATAAAAAAAATTGTCAACCTTAAGCTTAGTCTCCCGAAAAGTCCTATTATTTCTCTCTTTCCATAATCCCCAAGTAATGTGTGGAGCCATGAGATCCCACATCCACCTCAAAATGGTAGAAGATGAAGGGAAATTCTATTGGTTGAAAAACTTAGCAAGAGAATCTAGAAAATCCCAACCAATGTCCCAAAGTCTAAGAAATTTACTCCAGAGAGAATAAGAGTAATCACAATCAAGGATAATATGGTAAGCATTCTCGCTATTAGCTTCATATAGAACACATCTATTTAGAATTGAAAACCCCCTCTTGCAGAGGTTGTCTTGCATAAGAAATTTACCTTGCATAAGCAACTAGAAGAAAACATTGATTTTGGGAATCAACTTCTTATTCCACAACTTCCCCCAGAAAGAAGGAGAAGGGGGCGCTTCCAAAGAGCTTAAGAGAGAAAACGCCACAGAAATATTGCCACTAGAACAAGGGGCCCAGATGACTCTATCTAGTCTTGGGAAAGAAGGGATCCAGACCTTACATAAGAAATCCTTCAGAACCTTCAGAGACAAGTCCCGCAACTTAAAATTCTTCCACTCCCCATCAACAAAGTAATCAACCACCTTGGCCCCAAAGAAGCGCTTACACAAGGGGACAATAGGGGGTGCCTAAGGAAGACAAATAAGATGGAAGACCCCACACCAGACATCTTCCCAAAATAGAATATTAGAACCATCACCCAATAGCCATTTAACACTTCTAGCAATAAGGTCTCTACAGAGCATGATATTTCTCCATAAACATGAACCAGAAGGGATCTCCTCAAAAGACAACAAGTTTCAGGGTCTCTCCAGACCATACAAGTACTTGTTACCTGCCAAAGAGTCTCATCCAACATTACCATTCAGGAGCCTCCACACATTTTTCGACAAAAGAGCCTTATTAAAAGACTTTAGATTTCTGATACCCAAGCCTCCCCACTTCTTCGGTCTACAAAACGAATCTCAGGCCACAAGGGGAATTCTATCTTTAAACTCAACCCTCGACCACAAAAATCTTCTCATAATTTGTTCCATCTTATCTTCAAACTTAACAGGGACTCTGAAGAGACTCATAGTGTACAGGGGCAGGTTTTGGAGAGTGGAAGAAATAAGCTAAATTTTACCTGCCTGACTAAGGAGAGCGCCTTTTCAGCATGCTAACTTCCTGCTGAATTTATCCAACAATCCCAACCAAAATGAATTCAAAATATTGGAGATACACAAAGGGATCCCAAGATAAGAAGATGGGAACTCACCTTTGGTGCATGACAGGATTCTAGCAAGCTTAACCTACATAGCTTCAAGAGTGTTGAGGAAGAAAATCGGATTCTTAGGAAGGTTGATCCTCTGACTAGAAGCCTTCTCATAGTCTGCCAACAACCTCTTAACAGATCTAACTTCCTTAATTGAAGAAGAACCCAACATAATTGAGTATACTTTGTTATTTACATTTATTCTTCAAGTATCATACACCGTACAAACCAATAAATTTCACCTATCATATTATTTAATGGGTTAATTTAATATATTTAGACTCATTTAAACAATTAATATCATATTACTAAACTAAATGCATATAATACTTCATATGTATAGCCATGTATGTGTATGAATAAATAATTCAGAATAATTATACACAACTATGAATAAAAATATAGACAAAAGAGTATAATAGTTTATCACAAAATAAACATATATTTTCTTGTATAATGTGTGTACGAACTTATTTAACTAAACTTCAACAATAAAACTAACACACATCCCCTTTATATTCACAAAGCTCGTACAAACATTTCAACAAACACTTAGCTTGCATTTTCAAGGATATATATATATCATGCTTGTCCTTGAAAATAAATCAAATTTACCCCATTATTTTAAACATTGGACACATAAACATTTTGAAGAAAACTTAGCACACAACCCCTGCTTGAATACTTCCAACACTATATGGTTTCTCCCACATACACCTATGCCCAAACAAATGTTTATAAAACTTAATAGGCTCAATCAAATGTCGAATAAAAAATTTCAATTACCTAAATTATTTGTACACATTATGAAGCATTGTCAAATAAATCAAATAGTTGTATATATGCCCAACTTGGTTACCAACACTGTATGCTTATGTAGATCTATACATTATTATATATAGTAATAACAATACTTAACTAAACAAAATCAAGTTTTTGGTTATTGAAAAACTATCATTTCAAGTATGCAACCAATTGAATAAAAATGCACTTGGTAGTATGGAAGCACAAACAAATAACCTTCCATTGGTTTTAATTTATCACCAATAGAATAATTAAGCAACAATGTTTTGAATCTTTTATGCAAACAAATGAATTCCAACCACATACCCATGAAATAGTGACTCAAAATACCCTGTTCTTTCACTACTTTCTTCTTAGTTGCTTCTCCAACAATAATCCTCTAAAATGGCTCAAATTTCCTCCCTCAAAACCCCAAGCTCTCAATTATCTCCCCACCTTAAATTCCTTCACCTATCCTTAAAAATTCCCCACTTTTCGCACTTTCCACAAATTCATGAGTTTCATGAGAGACAACACACTAGATAATTTCAATACAACACCCTCAAAACTACCTTCTACTCCATGCATGTGCTTAATGGCAAGATAATAAATCCAGTATTCCAACATTCGATCAACCTTACCAACTATAAAACTCAAGTTACTCCTCCACAATTCCTCACAATTCTTTCAAAAAGAAAACCTTACTAATTTTTAAATGAAATTAAATATTCTTTCAAAAATCAACAAGAAATCTTACTTTTATCTTAAATAAATAAACTTTTAATTCAATATTTTAAATACAATCAAGTTAAGGTAACAAAGGAAGGAGGATAAATCCATAATCCAAGCAAGAACCCTTTCAAAGTGATAACAAACAATGTATCCACATAAAACATTGGCTAATTAACAAAGGCAAAGAAATCCAAACACATACTTACACATCAAGCACACTAAAACACTAACAATATACTACTTCAAAATAAATTACAAACCACATAATGTGTTTATGAATAAAAGGATAAATGAAAGTGGTATTTTATCACCACCCTAATACTAGATCTTAGTAGTTTGACACACAAACCACAACCTATGTCAATACTCACAATCACACCTAGTCTTTGACTAGATTGTGGAATTGTGAACACAAAGTTCATTATCAACATCAATCATCCAACAAAAGAACCATAATATGATAAATAATCAACTACAAAATTATCAATTTCCCTTACTTTACCTTACATCCACGATTGCTTCGAGAATCAAAATCAGCTTGCGTTCATCTAATGGAGGAAACTCTCATGAAGATCCTTGGAATGCTTTCCAAGTGGCCCTTTGAGACAAGACACATGGACTATATCAAGTGAATCTACTTCCCTCAAACAATTCAAGTCATAGGAAAATGCACTAATCCTTCTCAAAATTCTAGAGGTCTCATAAAAATAAGGTTTATATTTTTCAAACCCACTTTCCTTATTTAAGAAGATTGTTTGGATGGTTGCAATCTCACAAACACCATGTCTCAAACCTTAAATGTCCTCTTGATCCTATGGTGGTCTATATACATCTTTTTATGATTATAAGCCTACTAGATATTATTCTTGAGTGAGTTTGAAATATCTTGGCTCTATTTTATCAAATCAATAGCTCTTGGAACCTTTTTGTTTGATAGAATGAGATTAATAGAACTTCAAGAACTTCATACGGTCCATACAAAGCCATGAACGACATCATCTTGATCAACATGTGATAAGTGATAGTATAATAGTGCTCCCCTAGATGGAGCCATTAGATCCATGTCTTCTATTAATTGACACCATAATTCCTCAAATAAACTTCTAGGTCCATTTGTTCATAATTTCAATTTGACCATCTATTTATGGGTGGTAGCTTGATTCCTACTTAACGAAAGAGATTCTTCTAAAACAAGAAGAACTAACTATCTTTGTCACTCATGATACACTTAGTCCATGAGCTTCAACACATAGAAAGATAGAGATAGAATTGATTTTTAGCTACCAACAAGGCCTTTTAAATGGAGTATAATGAGATGCTAAGAATAGAATAGAAACACTATTATGACTACACATAATGATGAAGAAGTTTTGAAATAAAATGTAAGACAAAGATAATTGCATAATTCTTTTGAATTGATGAATAAATCAAAGAAGAAGAACAATTATCCAAAACACACATATGTCCAAAATTTCTACATCTTAAGAATAAATTGAAAGACATGTATACCTTCAATTATTATGCATCATAAGATTTTAAATATTTCAACCCAAATTTTATATAAAAGCAAGTTTGTCAAGTTTTATTCTATGTTCATAATCTGATTTAAATAATGTTAAATGAGAATGTCAGTTAATGCTAAAATTTCCATTTCTTTTGGTCATACAACCCTTAATTAAATCCTTCATGCTTTGGGGTTCAATTCAATCAACCTTTAACGTGGAACACCCTAAATCGCTATTAAGTCAAAATCAATGTTTTTCCACTAATCCATTTCATGAGATTAATTGTGTATACAACTTTGAATATTTGGATTGATGTCATGTTTAACCCCTCATAAATCAATCAAAAAGATGGGAGCATAATGGCATAGCCTTGAGGATATCCCTTGAAGACTTAATATTTAGAAGCAAAACCCTATCTGATGTAACCTTTAGCTTCAAAATTTTGATGCCATCACTTCTTTTGATTTTTTTTTTTTGTATATTGACTCTCATTTATTTATACCACACCATTTTAACTTTACATAATGTGTTTTCTAAAATTTAACATTTATAAATAACCTTTTCCTTTTCCTATTAAAGAAATGCAAATAAATAAAATCTATCAATCGAGCTAATGCTCCAAAGCCCTCAATACAATTGATCTCAAGATTTTGGATGTCACGGGTTCAATTCTGACTCCTTACACGATGATCTGTTCTTTATGTTTGAAAGAATCCTATCATGAAAACAACTTCCCTTCCGTGTGTTCACATGCTGATTGAGCAGAGGCAATGGTACCGTAAGCAGCATACCCAAGGGGACCAGGAGTAGTACACTGTTTCGTCTGAATCACTTGGCAGATTGAAATCATTTCAGATTTGTTGAATGAATGAAGACTTTTAATAACGTTCAGATTTCAAATCATACATTGAATGAATAAATGAAGACTTTTAATAACGTTCAGATTTCAAATCGTACATTGAATGAATAAATGAAGACTTTTAATAACGTTCAGATTTCAAATCATTTGTTGAATGAATAAATGAATGAAGATTTTTAATAACGAGGTCAAACAGTCTATGGGATCCACGGATCAACAGGAGAAGGGAACACCACAACATCCCGAAACAGAAACCACCGCCCAGTAATTACTTGATCTCTCTTTCCTTCTGAATCTGGATCTTCTGCTATGTACTTTTATCAAGTAATCAGCACTTTTCGATATTTTCTCTGCCTCAAACAAACTGTACAAAGTGTTCACATTTAGAATCGCTTCTTCAGACATAGAATATTCCTAAAAAGACTTTGTTGTCCTTGTACAATGTTTAATTTGGAATCTTTTTCTATTTTAATGGAGCAAATATAATTTAAGATTGAAAGTTGAGCAGTAGATAAAAAAGGGCTGAATTTATATAGTCTAACAATAAAAATGTCATGTGATTGCACATTTTATCTTTCCTATTTTTTGTTTTCTTGTAGATTTAATTTTAAATATTTAATCATTACAAAAAGATTATAATTTCATAATTAATTGAAACAAGCAAAAAAAAAAACTATGAGACTAGTGGTTGCTAATTTTTTAATTAAAAATATAAGCAATACCTCCTTACAAAAATAAGCTAGTGATCTAATTGTAAATTCCAACCAAGCTATGTGATCATGTATGAAGGTGGTGATGTGGGAGTAAAGAAAGGAATAGTAACACAAGGTGAAATGTAGCACAAAAAGAAATGGATACAAGATTTTTGATCCACCTAAGAAGCAGTGCAAGCTACTTAATGCAAATTCAGTGCTACCAAAAGTTGTAACAAGCTTTCTATTTTAAATTACTAAATGCATGTAATACCTTAAGAAAAGAAAGAGCTTGCCTAACTAAAAAAATAACTCTTTATTTTAAAGATGTATATTCTTTTTAAAAATGTCAAAACTGAGAGTTTTAATATTTAAGATTTAGGAAAATATATATTTCACATTACTAATTTTAATAGAACAATTGTAATTCATCTTTGAATATAATGCAATTATATACAATATGTTGTTCTAAATAGTCCACACAAGTAAATTTTAACCACATAAAGAATTAGATTTTAAATAATAAAAAATAATAAGATCCATTGTCTTATTCATCTTTTTAGAGTGCAAGAAATAAGCTCTATGTAAAAACTATGAGGAAGGAGAGCATCATTCAAGCACTTTACCTCTAACCACAAACAAAGTGGTCCCTCACTCATCTTCCTATTAGAATTTGTTTGACCCTCCATTGAGGGTGGCATATAGTGAAATTTGTAGAAGTACAATAACCAATTATGAGAACTAAGTGTATAAAAAGTATAATTAGTATCACATACAATCAACCATGTAGGACCTAGATATCCTCTAGTTACTCCTAACTTCCAACTATCATGCAATCCAAAGAGTACAATGAATTAATAATGCGTACAATTGTAGCATCACTTTGGCCAAAGCATTCAACTATACTATATATCTTGATTATACAAAAATATGGCTCATCTATTTACAACATTGATATCACTTACTTGAATCAGTAAAATTCTCATAAAATAAATTTAAAAGCATAAGATACAATTATGAATACAAGTTCCAAGAATAGCATATTTTTTTCTCATATTGCTAGCATACCTTGCTATTGCTTGTGAGAATCATAATAGCACATTATTTAAATACCATCTACTTATTGTATCAAACATATAATTTCATATAATCTAACCATATGAAGATTGTATATAGTCTTATGCAAGGTTGTACATGATGTTTCTACTCACTTAACAAAAGGATAATCAAGTATAAGGTTGTTACAATCTTATTTTTTCATAGATTTAATGTATAATAACATGTATAATGTTGTTTTGAAGAGTTAATAGTCATTTCAATACACATCACGCCTAGCTTAATGACTATTCAACATATATAGTTACTATAATGCTAATTGAAACCAATTTTTGCAAACACACTCAGTCAATAGTTGAGTATAATGTTATTTATGCATATTCTTCAAGTAGTGTACACCATACAACCCAATAAATTTCACCTATCTTATTATTTAATGGTTTAATTTAATATGTTTAAACTCATTTAAATAGATATCATATTATTAAATTAAATGCATATAATACTTCATACATAGTCATATATGTGTATGAATAAATAATTCTAAATAACTATACACAACTGTGAATGAAGATAGTCAAAAGAGTATAATACTTTATCACAAAATAAACATATATCTTCTTGTGTAATGTGTGTGTACAAACTTATTTAATTGTTTCAACAATAAAACTAACACATATCTCCTTTATATTCACAAAGCTCGTACAAAAATGTTAGCAAACACTTAGTTTGCATTTTCAAGGGTATATGTAGACTTATATGTATATATGTAATCATGCTCGTGCTCGAAAATAAATCAAATTTACCCCATTATTTTAAACATTGGGCACTAAAACATTTTGACAAAAACATAGCACACAACCCCTGCTCAAATACTTCCAACACTATATGGTTTATCCCTCATACACCTATGCCCAAACAAATGTTTATAAAACTTAATAGGCTAAATAAAATGTTGAATAAAAAATTTCAAGTACCTAAATTATTTTCACACATTATGAAGCACTATCAAATAAATCAAATAGTTGTATACACAACCAACTTGGTTACCAACACCGTATGCATAGGTAGATCTATACATGATTATATATAGTAATTATAACAATTCTTAACTAAGCAAAGTCAAGTTTTTGGATATTGAAAAACTATCATTTCAAGTATGCAACCAATTGAATAAAAATACACCTGGTATTATGGAAACACAAACAAATGACCTTCCATTGGTTTTAATTTATCACCAATAGAATAATTAAGCAACAATGTTTTGAATCTTTTATGCAAACAAATGAATTCTGACCACATAACCATGAAATAGTGACTCAAAATACCATGTTCTTTCACTACTTTCCTCTTTGTTGCTTCTCCAACAATAATCCTCCAAACTGGCTCAAATTTTCTCCCTCAAAACCCCAAGCTCCTAAAGGAATTTTATCCCCCTTAAATTCCTTCACCTATCCTTAAAAAGTCCCCACTTTTAGCACTTTCCACAAATTCATGATGTTAGAACACAACAATCTACTAAGAGGGGGGATGAATCAGTAGATCACTTAAAATTCAACTCTTAATACCTTCTACCCTTTTTTGAGCAAATTAAATCATGACATGTAGAAAATTAAAACATACATACAAAACTCGTAACATAAGATATACATGGAAAACCCAAGATGGGAAAAACCACAGTGAGAATAGTTGTTAGGATCTACTATCCTAATCTAGCCTCATAATGAATATATTATGATCACAATGTTTAAGGGCACCAACCCTAAGGAGACACCAATCCCTTGTTTTAGGAGCACCCACTCCAAAGAAGCACCAACTCCCTACTCTGAGCACCTACCCAAATATCTGATGACACCTACCAATCAGATTTACAAACAAGAAATTACAATTTGTTCCAAAGAACATAGTTCAATGTTGTAACCCGACATGCGACTATCCAAATCTTTGTTTTTGTCTATGCAACTCAATTCTCTGCTCTGCACCTCCCTCTGTTCTACATCTGGATATTAACCCAGATTAAGTTATTTTGCCTAAATGTTTGGGTTCTACTCATCTGCTACACCATTTCACTTCCCCTATTCTTTTTACTACATTTTATGTCTACCTCAAGAGCTCTCAGATACACTACTCAACATTGATGCACCCTTATCTATTAGTGCATTCTCTGGCTGCCTCAAGAAGCCATGCACACACTTTGCAGTTCTCTCTCCTTTTCTTTTATTGCATTCTTTATCTGCCTCAAGAATCCATGCACACACTCTGCAATTCTCTCTCCTTTTCTTTTAGTGTATCCTTTGTCTGCCTCAAGAATCCATGCACACACTCTACAGTTCTCTCTCCTTTTCTTTTAGTGCATTCTTTGTCTTCCTCAAGAAGTCGTGCATGCACTCTGCAGCTATCTCTCCTTTTATTTTAGTGCATTCTCTGTTCGCATCGAGAAGCCCAAAATACCTTAAGCAATATGCATTACTTACAGTGTTCACAACGGCAACACCATAATCACAACACAAGAAATTTGAGCCACAAGATCGCAACGAACCAAACATTTGAATCATCTTCGTCTGAATTAGACCCACCATCTCCATCTTCTCTTGGAGATTTGAAATTCGTAGACCTACTCCTCTTCCCACACAAACGCTCCATTTGTCTATTATGTTGTATTGTCTCAATTGAGCCAATTCCTTGAAATAAATCTTAGGATTCTTTTCATCAAATCTATTGATAAGATGCTAGCTAAAATCATTGTATGAACTAATCAAATTGTTCCCTTGGGTAACCAATGCATAGTAACACCACTCATGTGCCTTCCAAATGAAGGATTAAATTTTTTATAGATTATTCCCTATACATAGGGCTAAGTGAAAAGCATGTATTTAATTTTTTAACTCAATAACAAGATGTACATTCGTTTGATTCATCATAAGAGGAAACGATCAACGTACCCAATATGAGCTACAAGTCTTTGTGAAGTTGATTTACATTTTTCCTTCTTTCATTCTTTTTTCCATTATTTTTCTTCGGGTTGCATAAATTAGTGAGAGACATTTTCTATGAAATATTGGTCTAAGAGCTTTGAATCCATAAAAAACTACAAAGTTACTCCCTCTTGAATTTGTTGTTTCTCTTCAAGTTCTACTTAGAATCTATAAGAAATTGGGTTGGAAATTCCAAGATGTGGAACCCATTGTGGTTCTCTTATTTTTAGCAAAAATAGTGATTCCTTCACCCATTGGGGCTTAAGAAAGCCTTGGAACATTTACATTTTGTATTATTTATAACAATTTTTCTATAAGATTTTTTACTTGTTATTCATAACTTATAGTGATAATGGAATTACCTTATTCCTACAATTTTCTCTGCTCTCACCAATAAAATATTAATTCTCTATCAGTGGGTTGCATTAAAAAAAAAAGTTTTAACCATGTAGGCTAACAAGATCAAGTTTTGATACCACTGCAACTTCCATTTTTAAATATTTTATTACCCCTATAATATTTTTGAGTTGTTTATCTATGCAACACTTATGAAATATGAATAAAAATGACCAATCTCAATATTGTTTATTGAAACCCTTACACATAACACTAAATATAAGCAAAAACTATCATTTATTAAATGCTAGACAACAAAATTAAATATTAATATTAAACCTTTATATTAAATGGGTAGCAACGATTAAACAAAAACCTTTACATATATATTCAAAAGATGAATAGAATACATATTTTTTATTTATTTTTCAAACTACTAAAACAAACAACAAAACTCAACTCAAGAAATATGCAGTTGTAGTGGTAGTATACCGTGACACTATTGCAATAATACATAAGTACTATAGTGTCATAATGTTGATGATATAGAAGTACTATAGCATTGATACAAAAGTATTATGCAACAATAATATAGTAAACAAAAAATCTCTAAAATTCTTGTACCAACTAAAACTAAAAATGAACTTCAATCTTTTGCCATTAATGCCATCCTCGGATGAAACCACTTCAAAGGAAAAGAGGGATTTCATCCTCCAATGAAAACTAAAATTTAAGAGATTTGTTTTCTTCCAAATTGCCTACATAAAAGGGTTTTTCATCCTCAAGTAAGAAGATGAACTCAAATGCTCAATCTTAGAGAAAATGGTTTGGTATAAAAAAACAATGGATAATTTCTTATGTGTCTAACTCTTCCCTTTATATTAACCCTTTTAATTTAAGTTTCCTTTTGTTGCCTAACATTTTCCTCCAAATGTGTTAAAAATAACTTTTAATAAAATACTACATTAGGCCCACATTAATAAAATAATAATAATACATAAGTCACCATTTTTCAATGTTATAAAATAAAGTTATTGGAATAACTTAAATTATTATTATTAAATTATTCCCAATTTTATCCCTTAGCCTAGAGGAAATAAGAAATAGGTTTCATGTCTCCTAAATATTTTAATTCTAAAAAGGGTGTATGGTAGTTCTTGAGAGCATAAGTTAGTTGTTATGGCTACACACTTGAGGATTCATCAATAGAGTTATGAGTAGGGGCTTATTTTTCTCCTTACCTAGGATGTATATAGTAGGAGCATCTCAAAACAATAGACAACCAGATATCAAACAAAAAGAGGAATTACCATTTTCTATGTTTTCTTTGTGTATGATTAGAGTTAGCACTTATGTTTTGGTTATCATATATTTGATTGGCTTGGTATGTTGTTATAATAGCTTGAATTATTTGGTTGTGGTATTTTTCTTGCACTTTCTAATAAAGGATCCAAACACATTTTTACACCCAACAAAATAGTTCAAGTTGCACAATAATTTCCTAATCATATTTCGAACTTAGAATTTGTATGATTTTTTTTTAACATAGAAATACATGGCTAACATTTCAAAAGTCAATTTGCATCAAAATTCCTCAATTATTCCATCACTTCATCCAAGGTAGGAATGGTTCTCCACACCTAATTTATCAATTAAAATTTGAGTTCTTTTATGTTAATAATGGTACTCATAAAACCCTTATCAATTAAATTAGATCTGCATGATTAGTAAGCATTGCAAAAAATTCCACATAACCCTATGAGGAGATTAACACATTAATCAAATCTACAAGAATTCCAACAACATTCTTGTATGTAAATAATACTTATAAAAAAGAATGAGAGATAAAAGGAAAATCAACCACAAGAAAGAGAATGACATAGATATACCCTAGAAAATTCTTACCTCCAAAGCACCAAAATGATGTATTATTAACAAAAATAAACTTGTTACAATACAATATCAAGTTCTTTCCTCCATGGAGATCAACATCATCTTCCTCTAGTAGAAATTTGATAGCATAACCTTGTCAAAACTCGTCTCTTATATCTCTATCTCAAGCACTCAATATATCGACTCGTGGAGGCCCAAAAAACTATTGTAAGGCATTACCATAGGCCCAAAAAAGGTCTCAAAATACCATGGTGAAAATTCATATGACCCATACTCCATTATTTTTTATTCACCGCCTTTATAAATATGCTTTATGACATGTCATAACATGTGTCATAAGTGGGTCAAGATTCTTAATTCACTTTGTAACCTCTCTTTTAATCAAGCTCTTATATGCAATAATATCTGACAAAATATCTTTGTCATAAGTTATCTTACACATATTTTATGATAGGATATTTTTTTACAATATATTTACATATTTAAATATTAAAATAAAAATAAAAATCACTCATGGCATAATGGCTAAGGCATAAAGTGGGATGTCCCATTTCATGAGGACGCATAAAATAATAGATAATTTAATAATCCAAACATTAGGACTTGTAAGATGTATAACAC
Source organism: Sequoia sempervirens (assembly GCA_007258455.2). Lineage (NCBI taxonomy): Eukaryota > Viridiplantae > Streptophyta > Pinopsida > Cupressales > Cupressaceae > Sequoia > Sequoia sempervirens. The sequence continues at coordinate 1,045,096 of VDFB02056351.1, read as the reverse complement.
ACTTAATCCTAACATTCTCCCACTTGTTATATACCTTTAAAGAGAAATATGGAACACCAAAAAATAGTTAACTAACCATATCAAGGTTATAACCACGTTAAACCAATAACTCATATGTACTTACAAACTCAACCAAGCATCACATCCATCAAGTGACATGTAACGCCCCGCCTTGGTTACCGTTATAACAAAGTGTAAAGAGTAAAGTTAACCGAACAATTTTTTTTTAAAAGATAATTAATTACACGATTGCCATAGAGTTTCCAAGACGTTGTTACTTAAAACTAATAAGTATTCACAACACATAAACATAAATATTAGTACAAATTAATGTCATGAAAGATCCGGTTTACAAAACTTAACACAATCAAATCTCTGAATGTCAAGTTTACAATAGATGAGATTTCAATGAATCTCAATACATCAAAATGACAGTACAATGAGTACGCTCTTATACAAGAGGTAAATTTACAAAGTAGAAAGTGATCATATCATAACTGACATCCATATCCACGAACATGCTTCGCATCCATAGTCACGAACAATGAAGTAACTGGAACCAGCTGCAAGCATAGGATCATCTACAAGAAAATCCAAGGAAGGTATAGCACGGTTTCCTCCCGACCACGTGGAACCCGAAGGTCCACTCCCTTCATGCTAGGAGATAATGACAGGTCCACAAGCAATGAAGACAGAACATTACGTTTACATGGTTTACAATTCACAACACGACATAACGATTTCAAATCATAACAGATAAAATCCCAATAACAAATCACAACTTATAGAAATCAGAACATAAGGAACACCATCATGATATAGACTGAGAGTGTCCTCACATCATCGGGATAGGTTACCCTGGTGAATCTTCCTAGACTACCGGCCCTCTCCAAGAGTTACCCTGGTAGCCTCTACTGATTCCCGGCCCCTATGCAGACCAATGTGGAGTCACTTCATCTTTCGAGAAGACAAGATGATGACTAGCCATTCCAGGCCTTCTCAGCCTCTTCTCAATCTATACGAGCATTAAGAAAGTAGGCGAGGCAAACATTTATCTGAATTAGTGTTAACAACTACCCAACCCCTAATACATTAGTTAGGTTTTCACTGAATTACACACCTACGATAGGTTACCCAGACAATCACTTCAGAATTTCGGCCCCTAACACAAGCCACTCTTTCTATAACATGACTCAACATAAAATTCTAGGGGTTGCTTCCAAGTACAAAGATCAAAATCATAGTGTTTACGTTCTCCATTAGAGACTGACCATAAATCTCTATTATGCTTCTATAGACAACATCAAATTATGCAAAAATTACATCCCCAAGTAAAAATTCTTGTAATTGAGCAATATGATCAATACGAAAAACACTAAACAACACTTTTTCCTCTTTCTTAGCCTTCAAAGAAAACAAATTAACCATCATTATCATTATGGATATATACACAACCAATAGTTTCATTTAATCTCTCTCAATGAATTAAAACTTCCTAATAAACAAACTATTGAGAGTAACATAAACTAAAGTGTGCTAAGTTTACAATACGAATTTTGCAACTATTTTTGATGAAATAAAAATAAACATTTCAATGTTGTGTGTAAACACTCCCAACAATGACATTTAACAAATTTCAATAAATAAATAATATATTTAATTTAAACTATAGAAGTTATTGTATTTCTAATACTTTCAAGATATAGATTTTACTAATATTATATTATTAAAACAATATAAATTCTCTATATATTAAAATTCCAATACCTTAATATTATAAGAAACAATATAACTCAAAACTAAAGTTACTAAAGGCTTTAACTTAACAAACATTTGTGCTTATTCAATATCTAACCTTAGATAGATCTACTAACATGATTATTTGTTTTAAAGAATCTACCACCGAATGATTCTTATAATGAAGACTTGTATCAAAGATAGTCTTACGCCTATTTTATATTTCCATTGGTAGTATGAGGCGTGTTAACTGAAAGATAATTCGTTCTATATTTAATAGTGAATGGATCAGATAAGATAACGTCTGATAAATATATATTTAAAAATGACCATGCATTACCATTACAGATTATACTTACAAAAATTGAGGAATCACATAACAGTGGATAAATCTAATGTAAAGATTATGGACAGAGAGAATTAGAAGCGGCGCGGTATAACAACACAGGGATATCAAATAAAACCAGGCACAGAAGTCTCAAGTGGACGCATGCAGGAAATCTCACATCACAATATTGGTAGAATTCGCGCCTTAATAAGGGGTCTACACCATAAAATAAGGATACATAGGCACTAAGATACACCAAAAATCAGAATACATAGGCACTAGGAAGGCGGATTACATCTGATTCCTGATGAATGATATTGTTTCAATTGTCAGTGAACAAATCTAAAGCAATAATATACATATATATCGATTTTAATAATCAGGTTTATTTGTTTAAAGGAAAGGGGTCTGCCATGATGGAGAAATGGCTATTGACAGGGTTTCAAAATAAATCTTCTAACCTATGAATATACAGAAAGTGTCTTGATATGAAGATTGAGCGCAACTATGATATGAGGTTCAGTGATATAAAATCATATTTTTTTTAACAAAGTAAGAAATTTGATTTCTTAATCTAGTATAGAGATTTGAAAGGGAAATTATAAGCTTTGGCCAAAAACCAATCACCGAAGCAATAGTCAAATTACAAAGCCAACAGATTTAGTTTAAAATAGTTGCACCCAGTTTTAGAGGACAAATTTTATATATATTAAATTGTAAGCTGAGATTCTACAGGTGGAAATAAAGAATATACTAGTAGAAGACTTTATCTTCAACAATTTAATAAAAGAGAATTACAATTATCATCAGACAGGTATCTAGTTTGTTAATCTGCCAGTAATACCCTGCGCATGCTATGGATTTCTTCTACAATATTCAGATGGTTAAGACAAGATGATAGGAAACAATATCACCAAATACTATGAAGACCATTAATAGATATGCATAGCATCATCAATAATGATACATGGTGATGACCTAAGAAAGACAAGATACAGGTAAAAGAAGAGATTTATGACCAAATCAAAACTTGTATCATCCAACTCAAAGAGTAATTATTCCATAACATTTGATTGTTGAATCTAACAATTTTCTGTTTAATTTGCAGGTTTGACAAATCATCATTTTTCCAAAAAGTTCATAAACAAAAATTTTTTTACAGAAACACGAAAAGAAGAAAACCTGAACAATCTTGGAAATCGAGCTGAAATGCACTTTGAAACCTTTGATTATTCCACTATCAACTTTTCTAGACTCCAACGGTGAAATTCAAATCAAAACCAACTTCAAAACACGCTGGTAACAAAATCTTAAAAGGAAAAATTCTTCTCAAAACAATTGTCGTGAAACAAACTGCTAAAAACTATTGCTGTGAAAAACTGCACAATTACCCATTTTCCAAATATATTAATTCATGCAATTCACTTTCAATCATAAAACTTAATTGAGAGATCATCTTGCATTGAAAATAGATCAATTAGTATAACTTACACTTTAAAATATCAAAACAGATCTTTAACTGCCAATCAAGATTCATTACAAATTGAAAATATCTTTCCTTAAAATATCTATTTCATTTAACTCAAGTTTGCACAATTAAATCAACATTATTAATATTTTAATTAAAAGCATTGCAAAGAATTAACTTTCTCATTTATAATTCAATAATATATATTTAATTTAATTTAATAAATCAAATTACAAACATTGGTATAAACATTAACAAACATTCAATAAAATTAAACATTAAATACTCAAACACAAAACAATATAAACGAACACAACAGAATAAACTAGACAACTACACGGGGTAACATAACGATACTCGTTCGAAAATGAACGATGGTTCAAAAGGACCTGTCAATACCTCCAACAACATATTTATATTGAATTAGGGTATGCTCAGACCTGACAAGCAGGTGGAGCCATTACCCGGTACCTATGTTTGCAGGAAACATCAATGTTAGAACATATATATACTCATGTTAGAAAACACACCGTGAATAAGAATTGCAACGTAGCAGGGTACTCACGAATGAGTAATGCCACACTGTCTTCTTCACCGACACACACGAGCAAGATAAATCATAAGCAATCATTCAACATGATAACCATATGCAAAGTCATAAGAAAGAAACCATATCATGCAAGAATCTATCTCAGTATCATCAAACTAATCACAATCCAGATAATCAAGATGTCAATGTATCATCCATGAAGTACAAAACAATATAATATCAAAATCACCTCTGAATAGGAACAACATAGTATCATAATAAACTAAAACATCTATCAAGCAGAATCAAACCAAAAACAACTAAGATAGGATGTCATAGCGGGAGGGTCACTACATGACAGCCATATTGATTACAATGCTCTCATCCTCCATCATGACTAGGCATGAAAGATAAGAAACCAAAGACAAGATCACACTCTATTGGCGTAAAAACTAACACCTCTGGAGTGCAGGTTTGTACGGACAGCTATGCACACTGCGTAATGAGTGCTCTTCAAATTAGGAGGGGAAGCTCCCTCATAGTGCTGGAATGCATGGAAAAGAAAAGTAATCTAAGTCCTATCTTTTTGTTCTCAGTTGGAAGAGGCGCAAGGTTAAGAAAACCAAGAACGTTGCAGCTAAGGATTTTTTGGTTTCGCGGATCATTAACTACAACTAAGCTAACTACTTTAAATCTATCCAGTTTCCTCAAGAAAACAGAACATGAGGAAATGGAGCAGGAATGATTATCTGACGATAAACAAGTATAGATTCTCAACTTGAAGGCAAGGTGGCACATCTATCAACTCAATCTAAACAAGTTTATTGGAAACAACAATATACGATAAACTAAGTACGGATTCTCAACTTGAAGGCAAGGTGGCACAACTATCAGCTCAATCCGAATAAGTTTATTGTTCACACACATCACATGATAACCCAGTACAGATTCTCTACTTGAAAGCAAGGTGGCACAACTATCATCTCAATCTAGAAAAGTTTATTGAACACAAAACAGGAAAGAATTCACCATTATAATTGCATGAAACCCTATGTGGCATAACAATTCATCATAATAGTAAAAACGCATGAATAGATACAGAACGAGCAATATTGAGGGCAAGGTAGGCACAGCATATATTTCTCTCGTGCAATAGTTATGTACAAATGAGTAAAAGCTCTTATTTATAGACATCAAAGGTGTAGGGAACCCTAAAACCACCTTGAGTCAACTACGGTCTTGCAATGCATGCAAGATTTATTGCTAAACCCTAATCAAGCAAACTATACAGTTAACTAAAAAACTACCATCAATTAACCAAAACATCTAATCTAAAAATGGACAATTGTGCAAGCATGCACGTCCTTATTGAAAGCATGTTAACTAGAACACTACCATCAGTTAACGTAAAATCCTAAGTGAAACTCCAAGTAAATAAAGCTAATCTCAGAATAGATATGCATGTGATGAAACAGTGAGTTAACTTGAGAAAGTAACACCAAGTTTAACTCCTATGTGTAATGTCTATTATGAGAGGTGGGAACTGAAGTCTACTAATCATGATCTCGAACAATCAATCCCTCAACGAGGCTGTCAACTGCATCAACATCTGAATGTCGGCAACTTGAGCAATCTTGGCAATCTTTGCATACTCAAACTAGCATTTCACTGACTTATAACTCTGGCAGCTCCGTAACTGAAGTGATGGCGATTATCTCTTCTGCAGCTTGATGTCTCTGACGCTTCTCCTTAATGAAAGAGTGTTGCATGACAAAACTGTGAGGTTTGACTGCGCACACTTTAGTTGTGAGAAATGCAAACGAACTTGTTACACACACAAAATTCCAATGGTATCAACCCTCTAAACCGGCTTCGAAAGACAATCGGTCATACGAGGCATACAACTATGTGGACTTGAGTGATTACACCTGTCAACCCTTTGAAAGCACATGATACAAATCGGTCTCAGCTTTCCTGATGAAATTGTGAATTAAGACCAATTTGGTCTTGAATTTAGTCTATGTGAACTGCACTCTGAAAAACTCATCTGTTGACTATGAACACGGCAATATTCTGACAACTTTTCTAGAAAGCTAAAAATAGCCCGCTGAGGCTAAAAACAGCCTATCGGAGAGTAATTTTCATGAAAAATTATGAGAGATGGGTTTTGTCTAGAAAAAGATTCTAAGACAACCCAGAACGTTAGAAATGCGAAAATCCAACCTCTACTCAACCATACAAAGAATTTTCAGTTGAGAAAATTAGAGCCTCGAGAACTGATGCTCTGGAGTAAATTTTCCTAAAAAATTCTGGCACATGGGTTTTCTCGAGGAAGCTATTCTAAATAGACCCAGATGATTTGTTTTATCAAAAGTCGCCAATTCTTCAAACATGCAAATGAATTTAAGACGAGAAAATGGAAGAAATTGAGAAGAAGAAAGACGTTTTTTGATGTTTTCCTCTGCCAAAATCGCCACTCTGCCTTGAAATTCGCTGATAATTCTGACTTGTACCTGCAAAGAAAGTGTTTCGTAAAATCACCTTTGATTGTTGATGATGAATTCGCCTTTTCTTTGAAAATTCACCCTTTGCTTTGAAAATTCGCCCTTTGCTTGAGAAATACAAATTTGCCTTGAAGATACGCCTTTGCCTTGAAGAAATACGAATTTTTCTTGAAAAACATGCCTTTGCCTTGAAGAAAAACGAATTTTGTTTGAAAATATGGATTTCTCTTTAAAAATATGAATTTCTCTTGAAGCTTGGTGAATAATAAATGAAGGTGTCGTGTTTAAATAAGAGAAAATTTGCACCAACTTGTTGACTGCAAGATTTAAAACCTCAGCTGAAAATAGAAGGCTTCTGATTGGACCCCTTTCAGTTACACTGATACTGACACTGAGTCCGGAAATAAATAATAATAAATTAATATTCATCATGCAATTTGCAAAGGCATCAATTTTAGAGATTCACCATTTTAATGCCAAAATATGCAAAATAAATATTAAATATTATTTAACTTCAGTTGACAAACTGAATGAAGCTTTGAGATTCACTAGCAAACTTCACTGATTCCGAAAAGTCATCGTTTGAGCTCATAGGCGTCCATTTGCTCAAGATATTGCACTTTTTATTAACTTCCTATTTTATAGCTGACGACAAAGTTACGACTGGCCATCTTCGACACTAATTTTTGAGTGACCAGATGATGTTGAGACCAAGCTGATGAATTGAATGTGAAGCATGTTGAGCAAAGAAAAAATGTCTGCTAGGAGTTATCACTGTAAAATCCATCATTTAACACCCTGAAAAATTAGGCATCCTTGATTAAATTCATTTACAGGTTCCAGACTTAACCATTTCTTCAAACTGCCATCTGACACTTCAAAGGGCTGCCAACGACAAACGGTGAACCTTGCTGACAGGAAACCAAGCTCACTGCATGCCTGGAGATATTCCACATCCAACGAATATACACAAGGCATCTGAAAAATGCATTAAGGGCCTCAAAAGTAAAAGCACCCATGGGCTACAGGTGCACTGACACCATTTTAACAAAAGTGCAACTCTCCACCAGATGTCCTACTTTGACCTCTGATATCTGGAGCTGGGATGACCCGATTCGAGTGCTATCTATCTCAACATGTAGCTAGAAGGATCTACGAGAGACGTCTCCAGAGGTGATGAAGCAAGAAAATTGCTTCTAAGACCTCAAAAATGCAAGTGCGTATTTTATTTAAAATATACGCTCCATACTTAGCCATTTTCCGGATGTCTCCACTTTTCAACATTTTGCCAAAGACCTCGCACGTACGAGCGTCTGCCACATCTCGGAAGCTGATGGCTGGGCTTGTTGAATAGATAAAGTAATTACGCTCAAGTCTCGTGAAGACTTCGAACGCCAACGACCTCATCTGACAGGCCTAAAGGCTAGGCGCCTCTGGCCTACAGAAATATAATGAAAATTTTATGCCAGTACGCCCGTGAAATTACGTGCTTGGTAGAATCTCTGCCATGATCTTTCAGAATGTCGGATTAGCAGGCAACTTGGTGCAATGCGAAGCTGGACTAGAGTAGTACTGACGTCAGGAAGACCTCATCAGCAAACTGGACCATCTTAAGGGTCATTTTGACAAGCGCCCCTAAGCTATAGTTGCACTGGAAATGCAACAAAAAAGCTCAAGGATGTGAAATCTCCATTATAAGCTCATCTTCAGATGTCGGCTACCGGAGCTCTGGGACTCGGATGACTGTGTTTGATAGCTCGTCGGATAAGCAGACTAGTCGCAAAGATATTGACTGCATCATCCACCAGAAATACCAAGATCCAACACCCCTTTAAGAAGGGCGCCCTGAAGCTACAGGCACGCTAAAAGCTGGAAAAGGACAAGCTTCTGCAATCTGGAACTTTGGAAACTTCAACTTCTGTCGCTAGTTGCCGGAGTTACGGGTCTCGGAAAGCCTCACAGGATAGCTCATCAGATAGGAAGACTGATTCTGAAGAGTTTGACTGTAGTTATGAACATTTATCATATAATTTAGGCCTTCAAAAAGAAGGGCACCCCTGGGCTACAAGTGCGCTTTCTTGCTTTTCTCTGAGAAATCTTCATAATTTAATCACTAAAAACTCCATTTTGACCACTGAAATGACCATGTGCAACGTGAAATGTTGTCGCGAAACGCTCCTCCATCATGAAATGCTCCGTTCTGAGTCTCTGATTTAGGTTTTAATCAATGAAACTGCCTTTGACTGACAAAATATTGACAAAAACTCCATGCTTGATATTGCCCAAAAACTATATTTTACATCATTTTAGCAAGGTTTAGACTATTTTATGCAAAAATTCCTTGATGAAGCAAAAAATTTGGTTTGGGTACAACACACTCTTAATTTCACACTTCAATCTAAACATATACAACAAAATCCATCTCCTCTAGAATAGAATTGAGTATCTTCTAAATACTCAATATAGTTGAAATGGAAACGATAGCCTATCACCAACTCATCCAACTAGCCATACCTAAAAAATAGAATAGACACATCATAGGTAGACCTACTATCAACATAAATAGGCTAATCCATAATTACAACTCCTTTTATATTCATTGTCCTATAGAAAATTATGCAGGAGCATCTATGGCAATTGGCAATCCCGTATCAAACAAAAAGGTTAAATTTTTATTGAACATTTTTGGATTTTTTATTTTGGTTTGAATTTCATGATGGGGGGGAAATGATATATTTTTGAATAATTAAACTCATCAATAAAATCTCCTTTACACATTGAATTTGGCTAGTTGGTGAAAAAAGCAAGAAAAGCAACTTTAAAAACATTTCTTTACAAAATATTTAGAAGGAAATATGAGGCATTGCGAATTGAATAGGGAGTTTTAAAACACTTAATATTTCTCCCTAAAAGGTATGGATTGGAAAGTGGGTGCCCAAGATTGGCCTTGACTTTCTACATTTTCAGGAGATCAAGGAGGGGAATAAAAACTGCAACATCCTATCTTTGACAAGGTTGCTAGAAATGGATTTTAATGTGTTTTAATCGTTTTTCTTAAGGGTCTGATTATGTAGCTACAAGAGATGGCATACCTGGTTGAGGAAGGAAAAAATTAAATATATGAAATAAATTTCTTGACAGGGAGGTGGAGAAACAAAATTTTATGAAACAATGAATGGGTTTTGAAGAGATTTTTGAAGGCAAGAAGAGGGCAGGGTGTAGTTTTCTCTGGAGAACCATTTAGGGATTTTTGTTGCAGGTTTTTGACTGATTACAATATTCCATGAAGTTTTTAGAATTGAAATTTGAAGATATTGAAGTTTTAGGTGGTGTTGAAGAGCTAGAAGATGAGCAGATTCCAGGAACACACATTGTTGAGCACAATTTGTCTTCAAATATATTTCATTTGCATATAAGATGAATGTAAGAAGTTTATTTGTTGCATATCAGTCCTTTGATGACTGAAAACCCCTTTGTAATCAGATTTTATTAACAGAGAAATTCATTGGTTCCTTGTGCAAACAAATTTCTGAGTTTTATTTGCAATCTTTTAATTTTGTTCAAGTTTTGTTGTGAGGATTTTAGAGAGGGATTTGTGAGTTTAAATTGTTAGAAACCAAGATCTGAAATGCAAACCAGAAAATAACCTTCCACAAAGAGAAAAACTAAAAAGCAGAGAGATTGCATAAAGATGTGCAAATTGATAAATTCGAAGTACAAATAATTACAAGAGATAATTTTCTTTATAAAAGCAAAGATGCATAAACCTAATCTTATCTTGAGCAAAAAGATAGCTTAGCAAGATAAGGATAACAACCTATAACTTAGGAATTAAATATGCCTAAGTAAACTTATGCTAAAGTGTAATTAAATATTAATTACACCAACACCCCCCCCATAAGTGCAACTTAGGGAGAAGAAGATTATTATGCAAATGAAGTGAGATGGGTCCCGACAACAAAGGCCTGATCAAGTACCCATTTACAAATGCAAAGAGAGAGAAAACCCAGTGGGAAAAACCCCCCCTCAATGAGATGAACTGCTGCAAAGAATCACTGGAAGAACTTTGATGAAGCAACACTAGAACCCCAAATCTGGCAAGCAAGGAAAGATACTTCTATTTGCAAAATACCATATCAGAATCACAAATGCAACAACAGACCCGATGCCAAGGAACATTGGAAACTCACATACTGGATCAACCCTGGAATTTGTAAGCAACAGTAGATGAAGGATGAATGAAGCCCATAATGATAACAAAATCTAGAAGTTGTGTCTCTCGAAGCCAATGCCAAACTAAAACTAAAATTGTCCATAAGACGAGTACCATCAAGATTCTGGAACATTAACCATAAAAACATGGCCCTCAAACTGAGAAGGATCTAAACCAATGCGGATCAAGAAACATGAACTCTCAATCTAAAGTGTGAACCAATACAAACCAAAGATGTGTCCAGCTAAGCAAGAAAGAAGCTAAAAAGAGACAACAAGAAACCAGACAAACTCATGCGAGTTGTCACCAATACGAAGGATGGATGCAAGAATCCCCCTTTAATGGAACTTTATCGTAGTTCATTATTACAATACCCAATGATTGCAAAAGGAGAGAATGAAAAACTACATAAACATAAGCGAAAATGCAAACCTAGTGCACGAAACAAAAATTAATACATGCATAAAATAAGGTGCACATCTTCTGTAAATGACCTCAGATCTGCATAGAGGCCGAAACCAGCTTTCCAACACTGCGAAAATCGCAAAAAAATAGATAAGCAAGTCAAAAGATACATCTCCCGGAGTGAAAATAGCAACATTTGACTTCCGAGGCCGAAAAAGACATCAAAAAGAAAAACCAGAAATTCACACCTACACCATTGCGTAGAGCGTCGAAACAGCTTTCTGACGATATCTCGTTTGCAAAAATAGGACACCATATGCCCAAGTTACGCCCATTTTCGCGAAAATGCTCCAAAAAGGTCCAATTTGGCCATCTGCAGCCCTCAGGGGATAAAAAAATTAAGCCCCTAGTTGCCTGGGCAGACCAGGGGGCTGACGGCAGGGTCTGGGGCCGAAGCTCCTAGTCACCCATGTGACCACTGCAGGAGTTGAAAAGGGGCCAGGGGCTGGCAGTGGGCGCTGGGCGCGGCCCCTGGTCATGCATGGGACCAGGGCAGGTGCTTCAGACGGCGGGGGTGGGAGCCTGTGGCTCGTGGTTCCCAATATGACCATCACTATGCAGAAGGAGCCCAGAGGCCAAGCGGTGAATCGGTAGTGGAGATGGCGGCACCGTCTGGTGGTCGCCACTCCCAGTGGCCGCCGAGCGGCGGAGCGGTGGCGAGGTGCATTTGAACAGTGAGGGCAAAAATCCGTTCTTATTTTTTTATTTTTTTATTTTTATTTTTATTTTTCAAAATTTGTGCCTCAAAAACTGTGCTTGGGGGCTGTACGGCCTTCAAGTAAAAAAATTTGCCTCTCCGGACGACTGTGTCAAAATTGAACAAATTTTATATCAAAATAGGGGTTTTTGGGCGCTGCGAATCCAATGGCGAGGTCCGTTTGGGCCCAAAGTGCTCCGAACATTAGGCGACCCCCAAATCTATCAGAAAAATCACTGAGCTTGAAACCCTTGCAAATCTGGCAAACAGTGACCAAAATGAATGAAATAAAGTCATTTCTAACTTTTTCTAGCGCTCTAAATCCAACGGAAAAACCCGATCTAATCCAAGACGTTGCATAAATATACTCAAGGAATGAAACCCTCAAGGGACCCCGAACGAGCTCTACAATGTATTCCTCCAAAAAAGCTGAGAAGGGGCTGCAAATCGTGGCTCTGATACCATGTTAGAAACCAAGATTTGAAATGCAAACCAGAAAATAACCTTCCACAAAGAGAAAAACAAAAAAACAGAGAGATTGCATAAAGATGTTTGAGAGATTGCATAAAGATGTTTGAGCAAAAAGATAGCTCAGCAAGATAAGGATAACAACCTATAACTTAGGAATTAAATATTTTTAAGTAAACTTATGCTAAAGTGTAATTAAATATTAATTACACCAACATAAATAACTCTCTACATTAAAAAATATATCTCCAATGGTAAAAAACACATAATACAAACAAACCTAAAGATGTTGGTACCATAGTCCAATGATACATATACCTCCCTATTACTCTCACTAGATAGGAAATTTCAAGTCTAAAAATGACCAAAACATTAAAGAATTCAACAACAACACTCATGTGGCCAAATCCTCTATCACATAGTGTCAAAGATCATGCACCAATCTTTAAACCTACTAACACATTTTTGTAAGAGATCTCTATAATCACCACATCTCTTTGAATTTATTTACGTCACATATAAGACAAAGATTAAAGAACTCAAATCATCCTTATTGTTAACAAAATATGATGAAGCACAATAACATTAAACGATCAAGTCAACACTAATCTCAAATACAAAATGAAATAAACCAAACCTTTGGTAGACACAACAAACTATAAAGAGAACTTGCAAATCAAACCACATCCTTTTGTCAACACCAACATCTACTCAAATTGTGAGAAGTAAGATCTCCTAAATTACCAAACAAAAAAGTTGTCAACATCTAACTATCCAATCCAATGTAAAACATGGTAGTAATATATGAAAACCTCTCAAACTATAGGAGGATCAAACAATCATTTCCACAAGGGAATGTGCCCAAAATAATTAAATGTCTCTTGTAATATTCAAAACACAATTACCTCAAAACTAAAATTGTGAATCAAGATCAAACATGAGGAGATAATTGAAACCATAACCATGTATCTACTCAAAACAATTCCTCAAAACTAACATCAATAGCTCAAGACTCAAAATACATGGGAAGACAAGACAAAAAATAATTCATCTAAAAATTAGGTGGAAAATACTTATCAAATCATTCATTATTGAGAGGACCAAGAGTGGGGAATGAGATTTCTCCTTCAAGATGCACTAAACCACTATAACTCTCTTCAATAAAAATCTCCTCAATAGGTCCACATTGAAATTTGTCTAACCTAGGTGTAGGCTCTTGGGTCTATCTACTAAAACCTCAATAAGAAATTTACTATTCCAACACGTATCTCCAAAGGCAAGAGATCTAGCCTCGCCCAAATTTGATATAGGCGTACAAATGATCATCTCATGCCAACTAAAATTCAATTTAATACCACAATAACCAAGATATCATGTATGTAAAATGATCGCACCACACATCAATTAGATTATCACAAACCATTACCAAAGTTCTAAAAGGAAGTCGGGTGAGTGGAAACAACTTCCTACACTAATCTAATCAAGGAAGAGTTACAAAAATTTTGTTTAACACCTTTTACTGCTACAATAAGAGAAACACATACATAGAATAATGGAAGTAGTGTTCGATGTTGTGGTTGTGTTGTTGATATGCGTTTGTCATTGATGTCAACACTATTGGCATTAATGTATTAGAAGTTGTATATGTCGAGGATATTGAGAAAATTGTAATGAGATAAGTTGCAAGTTGATAGTGGTGAAGTGAGGTTCAGTTTGTTGGTTAGCTCAGTACATTGATGATCAGAGATTGTGGATTAAAGGGTTTTTTGTTGAGTATATCTAGTTTATCCACATCAAGTTTTAGAGATCTGCATGAAGATTGGATCGAGTTATGAGCAGTTGTGTTCTAACAGTCATTCTATTGCTTCAGTTGGTGTTCCTGAATGAAGATGATATGATTCTAGCAAGTTCAGTTGTTGCAGATGCTTCTCTAGTGATTCACGATGTTTTTGGATGTTTCTATATCGTGGTCTATCTGTGTTGCACGTCCGCATTGATCGTTGTGCTCACGATTAGAGATTTTCTCTTGCGTGTTCATGTTCTTGGGCGACAGGGTGTTGTAGCGTGTTGTGGATCTTCGAGGAATAATTTTTGAAGGTGTTTCATGTTTGAGTATTTTGTTTTGGGTCTTCATTATGTTGTGGCCGACATTGGTTGATTCAAATTGAAAATTATTTATTGTATTGGGCCGACAGTTTGCATATGTTTTATTATTTTGTTGAGGCTGACATGTAGCGATGTAATCTCTTGTTGTGGATATATATATATATATAAGCAATTGTTTATTCCATTTGAAGATGTGTGAGAGATGCATGTATGGGATGTGTGAATAATTTCCTATTCATTCAAAGGTGGAAGTAGAGTGTGAAGAAGTGTTCATGTGCCTAACTGGAACTGTAATCAGACATTAACAGATGCCATTTTCTCAGTTCAAAATCCTATGGATGTAATCCAAATCTTTTTGTAAGACAGTGAGTCTTCTTTTGTATTTGAGTAGTGAGCTCTAGGCAGTGTGCCTAAATGCAAGTGCATTCTCCATTTATTCTTGTTTATACTTTTAACAGGGTATAATCTTGTGGACTAACCTCCACCGTGGCTTTTCCCCTAACAGGGTTTCCACATAAAAAATCTTGGTGTTTGTTACCAATTTTTTGCTACAGCTCAATTGGTGGAGCTGATTAAATACAATTTTTTTGCATATGCTCAAGTGTTGTTTACACTTTATTCATCATTCATCAAGTGATAGTTATGCAAGTGTTTCAAGAAATTGAGTTTTAGAAGGATTACACATGTTTTTTTGCAAAATCAAATGGAATACATAACTAAATATATAAATGATAAAGCAATAGAGTGCTCTCATTTATTTCATAAAATGATTCACATTACATATGTTCATTTGATTGCAAGAATACAAATGATAGTACATTTTTTCATTTTGATGCATTTCTTTTCAAAATAAAAAGAAAAAACAAAAAAATGTAAGAATCCACACAAGTTGTGGATGTAACTATCACAATGCATCATGAGGAGCATGATACACTATTGAGGATGCAGGAAAAGAAATCACATAAGCATGGACATAATCATCATTTCCTATGCTTTTGGCCGATGCAGAAGTGGTGCACCATCCTCTGTCCTCGAGCTCCGATCGGCCTGTAAGAGAAGAGAGGGGTTGCTAGAGCTCCAACTATGAACATTCCTATATGAACCACCAACAATAATGTAAATGCTGCTAACGATACATTGGAACAATTGCAAAAACGGGAGATGGATAGAAGCGAAGAAAGAAAGAACATCATCATCACATATTTTTTTCTACACTAACATCGTTTGTTTCCTTGTACAGGTATAGGAAAATTCATGTAGCTGATTATCTTTTGAAGACCAAGCATGTGGGAAAAAATGAGCTCCCACAAGGGTAGAGCTCAGCATGCTACCCCTTATACATTACAGATGGGGCTGAGTGAAGGAGTGCAATCATCATGTTCATCAAGAAGGGAAATATACAACTGAAAGAGTAAAACAGAGTTCATCCATCAAGTTATTAAACCTACTATTCACTCATAACAATCAAGTATGCTTCCTGAAAGCTACAGGTGAACAATAGGTTTAAATGAGCTCGATCAATTCAATTAGAATATATCATTTTCATAATTGAAAATCTCATATATTGTTGTACAGTTTGCATTTTTTCTGCCATGGATGTTGTTATGCATCTTGTTTCATGATATTACAGCAGTGTTCTATCTTTAGGCGGTGATAGTGAACAGGCATACATATGCCTCATCAACAGAATATTAAGAAATAAGGGAAGTATCTATAGGAGTTTCAAGTTCTCATATGCATTATGTTATAGGAATGCCGAGGTGAGAGTACATGATATCTGAAGCATTCATGTGTGATGGAGGAGTGGCAGAAGGTACCAAAGCATCATAAAGGAAATTGTGTAGTTGCATTCAGTGTAAAACAATAATGAATTTGAAGTAGGAGAACAACATTCAACTAAGATAGTTTCATGTTATCATGTTGTTGTTTTAACACAGCCGCAAAAGGTGTGACTGGTAAATGAACAAACAACGAGAAGTGGGCCAAGTTCCAGAGATGTAGTAATCATGCAACTATAGCTAACCAAACCAAAAAAAAATGCAAATACAAGGGGCCTATTTCAGCTTCTGACCTAATTTCACACATTTTATAAAGGTTTCCAGAAGTATGTGAGGGAATGTTTAAGGTTTCAACTGGTCTTTCCATTAATGCCAAATACCATGTTGATTTTAACCAAGAATACAAGAACAAGCAATTTCTTTCAGAAAATGCAAAACCCACATGATGGATTTAAATTCAAATACAAACTTATTATGGTTTCCAGAATACCCATATGAGCATTTTTTTTTTAAATGCAGATTTATTCGAAATAATGGATACCCACATTGGGTTTTTTACAAGGATGCAGTTTTGTGCTTCAAATAAAGGATATCCATAGGAGGATTCAAATTCAAAATTCAAAGATGAGTAAATTTATTCCAAAGACAAGAGTTTTTCCATTTTTCTAAATACCCATATTGGGGTTTTCTATCAGAATGAAGTTCTTACAATTTTCAACTAAACCCACATGGGGTTTTCAATAGGAAGACAAATAAAGGTTTCCTTTCAAAATCAGAAGTCACCCATGTAAGGGTTTTTACATCAAAATGCAGATTGCAAGCATTGTTTGTGCTTTCATGGCCCGGCTAAAGGAGAGGAGTTTTCAGCTTCAGAGTTTCATTTTGAAATGGAGAGCTTTAGTACGAGTGCTAGACTTCAGTTCTGAGAAAAGAAACAATGGAGATTTCATACAAATTCCTAAACAAATGTATTGAAAGCATTTGTGCATGGCCGCGGCCTAGAAATCCCCGTTTGCCTTCAGGAAACCAAAATACAACTAAAATTTTGCAATTCAAGAAAATAGAGGTTGTTGATTTAAACAATAATATAAGCAATAATGCCCAGATTTAAGTTCTTCCCTACAAAACTTCAACAAAGAAACCTGCAGTAGCTACGACTAAAAGCACTGTTTCCACTTTTTTTTTTGAAACTTAGCTCAAAATGAGTTGTTGAGGAGTGAAATGCAATGTACAGGGGAACATTCACTTATCGTGGAGTTGAGGAAGAAGCTGTGGTCAAAACCCTGAAGAACCAAACCAAAATAGTCAGGTCGAGCTCAAGCATGGCAGCCAAATGGCAGGTGAATCAACAACCAAACATAGAGCTTCCAAAGCAAGCTCGAGCTCTCATACATGGCGGCCAGTGAGGAGGTAAATACATAGAAATACAACAAAATATGCATTAGAAACAACATTCTAGTTGTGGCCTCAAGGCCAAAAATCTATGAAAAATGTAGCAAGGAAGCTCGAAAGAGCTTGAGCTGCAAATTCGACAGACACAGCAAGTATGGAGCTCAAATCTCCCACAAAAATTGAAACCCTAGCTCTTGGAGATGGCACCCAGGCAAAGGAATTTACTCAATTGCAAATGATGCAAATGAAGCAAAGAATATCGGTTTTGTTGCTTAGGGTTTCCTTACCCTTAGTCCGCCAAGGGATTTTCCCTTAAGCTTTAAGGTTTCAATGCCAAGTAATATCATGGGGGCCCGACAAATTATTATTCCTAAGTCTCCAATTCATAGTGGTGATAAATGACCTTTAGGATGTTATGTCTTATGCTTGCCCTAGGTCGAGCATCTTAGAGGCCTCCATATTATGATTTTGCCTAAGTCTTTAGACTTATTTGATTATGTTTTGGGTGGTGTAGAAGGTTTCAGACTTTAGGTCTTGTCAGATTTTATTACTTTAGTTGAAATCAAGAATGACCAAATGCCTTAGGTTTTAATTGATTTTGAGAAAATCAATTAAAATATAATGGAGAATTTATTTATGATTTAGGGTTTTTATTTTTAATTGATTTTAAAGAAATCAATTAAGATATGTAATGGAGATTTCTTTATTATTTTATTGATTTTTTAAGAAAATCAAGCATTGTAATTGGAGAGATAAGTATTATTTTTTGCAAAATATTTTGAAATCTTTAGTTGTAAAAATTAGTCAAATTATGAAGGTTTGAAATCTGCAAGCCATGTAAAGCAGGAATAAAACAAATTGTTTTATTCTTTGTTATTTTTAGCAGATTGTTATTGTTTGTGTTCCTTGGTCGGATTTGAATTTCTGGATGGAGAGATAAGGTGTTTTTTTTGCTTTCAAAGTAGTTTTGGCCTATTTTTAGAAAGTTTGACAGTATTTGCATGCAAAAAGTGTGTTTTTCCGCTTTTGTGCAAGCTTATTGGGCAATTTTGATACCTTTTCTTGAGCTTTTTCTTTGAGCTCGGATTAGGGTTTTGAGAGATATATCTTGAGAAAAACTTAATGTTTTTCTGGTTCAGATTGCAGTTTCTTTCTCTTACACATTTTTTAGCTTGTAAACTTATTTGTGCTCAGGTTTTGAGAGTTTCACTCCTTCATTCAATAAAATAGCAGATTTTTCCTTTCTTAGTTCTTGTTCATGATTTGCAATAGTAATTTGATTTGTCTTGTGATTCAAATTTGTTGAACCCTTTTCTTGTCTTACTGTTGTTAAGTGATTTGTAGGAGTTGCATTCTAGTTCAGGTTGTTCCTTGTGCTTATTTCAAACCTTTGCATAAATCACTTTTGGATTATATGTGTTGTGAGATTGTGAGAATAAAATTTTAAAGAGGTGGTGAGAGTGAGTTATTATCGGAATCTTCTTACAATTGGTCAATATTTTTAGGTGATAGAATTTCAGTTTTAGATTTTAAATCCAGTTTATCCTTCTATCCTTTTTCCCGGAAAGTCACGTAGAATAGGATCCTCTTTCGGAGAACCAGCTCACTCTAGAAATTCGTTTTCACAATGAGTTACCCACAACTCGAGAACATTTCCATGTGTCAATAGATTGCTGAACTTTTCATTTTTAGTAGGGTGCAAATCTAATTGATAACAGTGTTATGTGTATTTTTGATGTGTTGATGGTTTATGCTTTCATGGTTATTTATCAAATCTGAGAATAAGGTTAATAAGTTTAATAAGTTTAAATTTATGTGACAACTGATTCACCCCCCCCCTCTTAGTTGTCTTCCCTTGTGTTGCCAACAAGTAGAACAACAAGAAAGCATAAAACAATGACACCAAATATACATGGGGAAAACCCTTTCAAGTAAAAAACCCCACCCTCCAAAAGCACAATACTATCTTTATTGCTTCAAATAAGGGTTGCAAGATATCACTAAGTACAAGCTTCTTCAACAAGTGCTTCAACACGAAGACCTGTTCTGGAGTGATATTGGAAGCACTTTGTTACCTATAAAAAATGCATTCTACAACACAAGGCACTCAATAAATAGAGTGATACAAGCTTCAAGAAGCATCTAGAAGATGAAGGGCGTCCAAATCCACATGGCACATTTCCCAATGCCTTAGAGATGCATTTGGACACGTGTTCAATATTCCCTTACACCCCTTACACTTGTCAAACATGCAAATAGTCTTCTTCCAAGCATGGGAACCTAAAATATGCTAAAAATATCTTATGAAAGATGCTTTACACATCTTACAGCTATCATCTGTCATAGCTGACAACACTTATAGTTGTAAGAGAATTTGTCATAAATGACTAAAAATAGATGATTATCTTACATCCTGTCATAACCCAGCTTGGGCGTCAACTTTCACCCATGCATTCAAAGATGCCTTATGACACATCATAGAATTTTCCATATGTCATAGATTCCAAAGTGGGATACCTATATCCACTTGGGATGATGATATGTCATATAGTCACATCCAACGGGGATGCCACCCAACCGATGGGTCCCAATTAGTGACATGACACCATAGGAAATTAAATAATACAAATAAATACATAAATTATAACAATTAAATCAATGTTAGGACTCTAAGATTGAGACACCTTAATCCCAACAAGCTCCAACTATAAAATTAATATGAAATTCAAGAACTTTCCATGAGATCATAATTGCCTCATTACCACAATGCAACCAAATTATTTGAAAGCTCTACATGTCAACATGTAAGCCACATCATCATAAACAAAGGTCTGTTCATGTAAACTAATAGATCATTACTAACATCGCAATAAAAGACTCCAAGATCCTTCTATGGAAATAATTTTTCAACATCTTCGAAAGCATGAAGATAAGCATCATCTATCAATAAAACTAAAGATACCAATGACATATCACTACATATAATAGATAGGATCCATGAGCTCGTCTATGACGCAAAAAACCACTCCAAAAGACCATCCATCAATAAATGACGAATCCACATCACTTCCAAAATCTCCCATTAAATCACAATACCAAACTACACATGTCATCATAATAACCACCTCCTAAATGAACATAACACGTGGCTCATGCACTGTCACTCAACTACATCTTCAAAACTTCCAAAGGATAGAGTAGAACCAACATCTTCCAACTAAGAAGATATAACGAGCTAAGTAATTTCACAAAGCTCCCACTAAATCATGATACAAAGCTTCTCATGCCACCATAATCAACATGTTCCAAAATACAATTATCTCAATTACTCCAACAACCATTTTTATGCCTCATTTCAATGAACATACAAGTGCATCAAGGTGACCAAGAAAGTTCAATCCAATAGAATCCATACTAGATTACCCATAAAATTTGCACACATGTGACATCTCAAAAGTGATAGAAAAGCATGGTCAATTCTCCACCTGAAATCAAAGAAACAACAATACGTTCAGATCTCGACCAATGCAATAAATAGATTCAACACCACATTAGTAACATATAATTTAATAGAGACAACCAAAGAGAACATGTAGATTCTCCATGAGTCAAACACCAAATCAGCTCTATTGCAAACACACAATAGAGTAACTATTGTTTGGGATCCCAATAACCAACCCTATAGAAATGTTAATTGACAAGGCACATACTAACACTTACACACCTAAGGAAGCTACAATCAACCTCTTCAAATCAAGCATGAAAATATACAATTGTTTGCACCAAAAACCCTAAACAATAGTATTTTCATAGATCTTCAAAACCACAAATTTTAATTAATATGCAAAAGCTAAAAAACCATATATGCAAATATGGATCCATTTATACATTTAGTAACCTAATATTTTATAAAAAAACAAATCAATAATTTGAGATAATGGAATATCATAGATATGAAAATCCACATATTTTAAAGCAAGAAATATACATAACCCACATATATCTAAATGATATGAATCTAAAAAAAATGAATGTACAAATATTCAAAAGGATTAGAAGGTTATCTATGGAATTAAAGCCACCAAAAGACAAATTCCATAACCATTATTGACCACATACAAATGGAGGAACCAAGTTGTCCAAGATCTTCCAAGTCACCAAAAGAAAAACTCCACAACCCACATCCAACTAGAGGTTAATCACTAGTGCTTTCATGAAACAAGGGGATAAAACCATTAACCCATCATAAGAATACCTTACAATAGTCAACACATCTAGTGCTTTCGCGTGTGACCAAGTAGAAAAAATAGGCACCCAACATGAACACTCCATTAGGATAAAAGAACAAAACTTGTCATGTTAGAGGGTAATCACATATTGTCAAATAGGAGCCCTAGATCATAGCCATGTGACATGCATACACATGGAAAAAGCCATCAAATCTTTCCACAATTCCGTCGGTGTTGTTCATACTATTTCCTAAACTAAGAAATTAGATCCATTGCAAAATCCAACTCATACAAGGATTAATAAATAACCAATTCCTTCCAACACATTTCCACAAGTGTGCTAGGGTAAGAAATCAACAATGAAGGAATTCACATAATCAAATCACCATGCATCCCTCACATGCAAGTACATGCAACTCCCATACAAGAACATGCCACCACATGCAAACCAAGGAACCACCTTTGTTCTAGTACCAAATTTTTGGAAGAATACCTACATTTTTTTTATTAATTGAATTGGATCTTCGTGATTATTAAGCATTGCGGGAATTTCCACATAACCCTTCGAGGAGATTAACACAATAATTAGGTCTACAATAATTTTAGCAACATTCTTGCATATAAACCACTTATAAAAGAAATAATTAGTGAGATAGAAGAGAAATAAGCCAAAAGAAAGAGAATGAAAAATATACCTTGGAAAAATCCTTTTAAGAAAATATTAACCTCCAAAGCACCAAATCAATGTATTATTTAGCAAAAGTACACTTGTTACAATACATTACCAAGTTCTTCTCTCCATGGAGATCAACATCATCTCCCTTTGATAGAAATTTCATAGTATAACCTTGTCAAAACTCCTCTCTCATGTCTCCATCTCAAGTCCCCAATACATAGACTCATGGAGGCCCAAAAAACTACAATAAGCATTATATCATGGACCCAAACAAGGACCCAAAATACCATGGTAAAATTATATAATACCCATACTCCATTATTTCTCGTTTACCACCTTTAGAAAGGTGCTCTATGACATGTCATAACACACATCATAAGTGAGCCAAGCTTCTTAATCCACTTTGTAACCTACCTCTTAATTACACTCGTATGCATCATAATATCTCTTACACTATATCTTTGTGATAGATGCTCTTAAACATCTTCATGACAAGATATTATTTTACAAATATGTTTACACATGTAAATTCCAAAATAAAAATAAATTACACATGGCATAATGGCCTTGAGGCATGAGCAAGATGTCCTATTTCATGAGGACAAATTAAATAATCAATTAAATAATCCAAATATTATGACTTGCAAGATGTATGACATGCCTAATCCCAAAATTTTATAATGGGGACTCTCAAAATAAAGACATGTCTAAAGGAATCATTGCAAAGATGGAATCTTGCATCATTAACACAAGTTGGATTTCAAAATTTGTGCAACCCTATTTGGATCAATCAAAAGGAAAAGTGAGGTTGACATCAAAGAAAAAATATATCACCTGATTTGAACTATGGTGTGTTGTATGTTGATCCACATTGAGAGGATAATTGTAATTATAGTGATGTGTGAACTTGAGAGAGCCCTCATGATTCTTGTGGAATTGTAATGGGTTGTGATGGGAGCTAATTGTGTATAAATATGTACTCAACATGCAAAGAAACCTAAATATTCAACCAACCTCTCTAAGAATTCTAGAAATTGATTGAGTTTCAACCTTTGAGTATTTGTCTATAATTGTTTGGCTTGGAACTCATTACATTGTTCATTTTTTAAAAAGATAATTCTTTGATTTTCTACATCATTATGTGTTTTCCATAATTACACATTTTGTGGTGTATTTTGTGTTATTGGTATTTGGTTAGATAGTATGTAATTAGACTCTCAATCCCATTGTTGTATCAAAGAGCTTTGTTATAGGTAATGATCTAAGCCAAATTGAGCTTGATTTAATATTAAGGTCAAGTTTGCAACCTGTCAACACACATTTCATTTTCAATCAAGAGATGCCTCCAACATGCATTGGGACCCCTATCAAAATAAAATTTCATAATATCATCATATCTAATGAAGATTTTTTATACCAATAAAACTTGAGTCAACGATGATGAGTTTTTGATACCACTAGAACTCAATCCAATTAAGAAAAATCAAAACTAATAAATTAAATTGAATGGTTTGTCACATCTAGAAGTGATGTCACACCAAATATTGATCTCGAGATTTGAAGTGCATTGATCAAGATAATTTTATCACTAACTCATGGTTTAATTTGAATCAAGTTGTAAACCAAGTTGGAAGCCTATTAGAGATTGGAGAAGTGGAACCAAGAGTGTAAGTCAATTAGAAAAATATAGAAGTTTGGTTAATTTATGATAAGAGTAACCTTGTAAAGTAATTAATGGAGTTTTTGGAAATGATATCATCTAGTGGGAAGATGAGTCCTTGTGAGTTGAACATGTCCTTGTGCATGCCATGACAACCAATTTCTAGGAACATGACTCCAATGACTTGAAATCGTGACCAAGTACCCTAGTGTTTATTAAGGTTTATAGAATCAGAGTGTAGCTAAGTTGATAATTAGATAAGTTATTAAACTTCTAATAATTTATGGTCTTTTATATGCATTTGCATGTAATTATGTGTAAAAATTACTATAGCTCAAATTTGTAAGAGAGGGGGACCAACCACGTCAAGGCTCCAGGTCACAGAGAGCCGAGAGCAGAGGGTTGCCCTAACTTACCTCACTCTAAAGGAAGGGGATCAAGAATAAAGAGCACTATGTAGTACTTTTGTCACTCTTCAGACCCAAGTTTAAGGTTTAGGCTAGGAGAGTTGGTTTTCGGAGTCTGTACTACACCCCAGACAACTCTTTGTCCAAGGACAGTAGCGCAGTTTCGGGACGACAGCGTGTCGCACTAGCATCTCTCAGGCGTGTCGGCGTTTGTACGACCAGAAAATAGTAAGCACAGTAGAGACTGCCTAAAAACATACTAACAACCTAGCTAGTTGATCTTGAAGGAAAAAATAGAATAAGGAAGTACGAGAAATAAAGACGAAGATGATAAAGCAAATAGATAAAGGCCAGGGTGATGAAGATAATCTTACAAAGATACCAGTTTTCCAGCTAGCTCTACACGTACGTCCACCTACACACAAGAAAGAGGAAAAATTGTTGGGGCTGTATAGGGGCCTGCCTCAGTCAGACCCCCGTTTTTGGTGTTTCTACCTCCACAGACAGCCAGAAAGCAACGAAGTAGAATATTGATAAAGGAAAGAAAAGATAGAAATGAACACTACAAACAATACAATGCTACTCTATCAAATCACAAAGGAGAGGAGTGAAGTGTTACCACCTCCACCCAAAATCTCACTAGCCAATGGAAGGAGAAAGCAAGGTATGGACTTGGCAAAGTCACCACAGCTACAATGGTGATGAAGGGAGGTCTTGCAAGACTCAAAGCCCACACTTTCAAAAGTGCCTCACACTTGCAATGTGGAGTTGATGGAGTGCCAAAGCTGCTACAATGCTCAAAAGTAGAGTGCTAGAATGTTGCTTGTGAGTGAAAGAGTGAAGAGAAATTGCTTAGAGAGTTCAAGAGAATTGCTAGAGGGTCAAATGAAGTGAGAATGGATGAATTTGAAGGTAGAACGAGGAAAAATATACCATTTTCAGGTCAATTGGTCGAAGAGGGATGTTACAATTTGACCCCAATCAGGTGTGTAACGCCTCTACCAACTTCAAACTTAGGAATCCATCAAGGACAGCAGCATGTCGCACGGACGTATGTGCACCGTGCATGCATCCCCAACAAATATTCTCTCACCGACGCCTAGGACAAATGCCAAGTGTATGGAAGACAGGTAGGTGACGTGGAATCTTTCCTTTGGATTTTATTTTCTCAGGTCATGAGGGTATGTGAAAGGGGAATTTTCCTAAGGGGTACAAATTTTCTCCTATACATTTTTCCCCCACTTTAGCGAGCATGAATACTGATGAGCGCTTAGTAAAGTAGATCGAAGAGTTAGTATGGTTAGAAATGTATACCTGAACCATCGAGGAAGGAGACCACGATCTAGCGAACTTGAAAGCGCAGGGCAAGCAAAGGACTTCGCAAGTACTCTCCCTAAGGAATTTCAAACAAAAAGACTCCATAGCTCCACATAACTATGAAGTTTCACAAAGTACATTGGAGGCCCTCGGACCAATGATGGACAAATCTCGCAGGATGAAAGTGTCTCATAGGCCCGCGGAGTTGCAAGAAGGCAACCCCCAAGTTCTCTCTCATGAAGGAAGCCCAGTGAAGTAAGGGCCTTACAGGCCTGTAGACCTGCAAGGAGGCGTCCCCCAAGTTCTCTCTCATGAGGGAAACCCAGTGAAGGGGACTCTGTAGAGTCGAACTAGAAAGCGGCTTTACAGGCGCACCTACAAAGCGACATGTTAATCAACAGATAAAACATGTCAAAAAATAAAGCAGCCACGCAGGAAAATAAGCGAACAGTCACGCAGACCGTCGATAAGTTGGAAGGCTTTCAAAGGGATCCCTCGGGAACCCTTCAAAAGGAGAGGGGTCCACTCAAGGGATGCGTTGTTTGAAAGTGTGAAAGAGACATTTTTCCTCAAATCAATTCATCATCAAGGAATCCTTTCGAAAGATGTTCACTTCATCAAGGAATTCAAAAGGAAGAAAATTCCCCCTTGTGAGGGGAATGTTGAGGATTCTCCCACAGGAAAAAGCTTATCCCACCCCGGAGGAAAGTTCTCAAGTTATTTCTTTACGAACCCATGATGAAGGAAACACTTTATGTTAGAGGTTCAAGTCGAGAATGTGATCTTTGAAAAAGGTTTGCGAAGATTTTCAAGAAAGGATTCATTGGCAACAAATGCGCTTTTTGAAAATTGAAACATTGTGAAAGTAACATTGTCACACATACGAGGGGCAACTCAAGCAAAGAAGGGAGAAAGGTAAGAAAGTGAAAGAGAAGTATCATGAACAAGAGGCACAGGGGTGATCTAATATTTTGAGGTCGGAGCTACTCATAAATATATATAAGTATAATAATAGTATATAAATGAACTTTCATCAACCCCCTCCTATATCAAACCATGTGAATAATGCACGAGAAGACAAAGTAAAAATTAAAAAATGGGTCAACATGGAAGGGAAGCCTAAATGCCCCCAATGATTTGCATCGTCCCCAATTTTCCAAAAGTCAATACACATAACAAAGGAAGATGATGATATAAATAGAAGAAGGTTTACGACACAAAAATCACTCTTGTATCCAAGCACCAGCAAGGGTGACAAGGGTCATCCAGGAACACATAGCACAAGCATGGGAGAACACATCACAACACACACACACACATCTATTCTAAAGATAAAGACGATGCCTCCCTCTACAACTCATCGACCAAGAGGTCATCTACTTCCCAAACTAGATCATTATAAGGGGAAGGAGGACGAGCCTGCAGTGGTGGAATATTAAGGGGCACAAGGGCTAAGGAAGAATCCCCCACAAGGTCTTCTCTGCTCGACTCTTGTGGAGCTATGGTCAGCGACTTCGCGAAGATTTCCGACAAGTCCAAAACTTCATCTAGAGAGTTGAACATACACTTTCCAGAAGTGCCATGTCGTACCTCAATAGATGGGGAGGATTGCGCCAAAGATTCACCGCTTGGCTCACCAAGCAATTCAAGAGTGGTGACAAACTCAGGGGAAGCCGAGACTTGTTCCATCACTAGAATGGAACAAGCTAGCATAGGACCACCTTTCGGAGAAGGTGGGCTCCTCTTATGCCCTTCATTGCTAGAAGAGCCAACCTCCACCTTCTGCTTCGTCAAGGGATGTGAACTCCCTACAAACGAGGCAAGAGGTGTGGAGGGGGAGGAGGAGAAAACCGTAGTGGACACCACTGAAGTATTTAGCATGTCCACGAGTTTAGAGAATGGTGGTAGGAGGCCACGAAGGTCGATACATAGAGGATTCCCTATGGAGACGCTTCCTTCTACCATATCAAATGGGCCTAGGCTCCATGGGTAGAATAGGGAGTTCAAATGCAGGACGCTTGGGCTTTCGCCAAGTGGGCACCATAGGATTCTCCCACAAGTGCAAAAAAAAATATGATGGTGTTGCAACAGGGCGAGAGGAAGCATCAGGTTGGACAATAGAAGAGGAAGAACAAGGACCTCGAGAGTGCATCTCTTCTCCTCTACGGGCCTTGGCGGCATCATTGTCAGCTTTTAAACATGCCCTATGCGAAACAACATAAGGTGATGGAGGTTACCTTACTCTAGGTGTCAAGCACCCTTTCTTATACTTTTGATATGTTCGATACAAGAGGTCCTTCCTAGGTGGGAGAGGACCAACGGGTGTCAACCAAAAGTGGTCTAAGGAATAACTATCACATGCAATCGGTGGTCTATAATCAGTGTCATGGATCACATGCACGGAACCCTCATGAATAAACTTCAAACATTTTTGCACAATCGAGGGAGTTGCATTCATAGCTACTAGCCAAGGGATACCTAGCTTCACTTTGAAGAGTTTGGACCCTTGGAGTATGTCAAATAGAAGGTTTACGGATTTAGGTTTGATAAACACTGACAAAAAAATGCTACCAAGGGGAGGTATGGAAAGTTTGTTATGCGTACGAATGGTGCTCATAGGTGCATCATACCCATCTTTATGTAGGAAGTTAATTAACATGATCTTCTCGGTTATAATATTCACTTGAGACGTGGGGTCAACAAGAACACCTGCTACAGTGTTTTCGTTGATTCACGCAGGGATATATAGAGGAGATGGTTCTCTATTAAATCCCATTGACAGGTCCTGCGAGGTGAAGGTTATACCTCAACTACTACTCTCAGGATGCGTAGAGGGGATAGGTAGATGTAGGAAAGAGGCCATCACACACACTAAACGATACTCCCAGAAAGCCCCCAAAAGGTTTGAAATAGGACAGTGACCCAATTAAGGCTTCGTTCTGCAATACTTATGGAACCTTCCAACTACGCCTACTAGGGGTCGCAAGTTGGGTTGTAAGGCGAGACGCCTCACAACACTTGCACCTACAACACTCCTAGAACGCGAGGAAAGGACCCTTCAGCACTGCCAAACGGAACCAAAATGGTTCACGTCAGGTTCACCAAAAATGTAAGAGAGGGGGACCAACCACGTCAAGGCTCTAGGTCACAAAGAGCCGAGAACAAAGGGCTGCCCTAATTTACCTCACTCTAAAGGAAGGGGATCAAGAATGAAGAGCACTATGTAGTACTTTTGTCACTCTTCAGATCCAAGTTTCAGGTTTAGGATAGGTGAGGTGGTTTTCAGAGTCTGTACTGCACCCCAAATATCTCTCTATCTGAGGACGGCAACGTGGTTCTAGGACAATAGTGTGGCACGCTGGCATCCGTACGGCTAGAAAATAGTAAGCACAGTAGAGATTTCCTAAAAACGTATTAACAGCCTAGCTAGTTGATCTTGAAGGAAAAACAAAATAAGGAAGTATGAGAAATAGAGACGAAGATGATAAAGCAAATAGATAAATGCTAGGGTGACGAAGATAATCTCACAAAGAAGCCAGTTCGCCAGCTAGCTCCGCACATACGTCCACCTACACACAAGAAAGAGGGAAAAATGTTGGGGTTGTATAGGGGCTTGCCTCAGTCAGACCCTTGTTTTGTTGTTTCCACCTCCATGGATATCCAAAAAGCAATGAAGTAGAATATGCGATAAAGGAAAGAAAAGATAGAAATGAACACTACAAACAATACAATGCTACTCTATCAAATCACAAAGGAGAGGAGTGAAGTGTTACCACCTCCACCCAAAATCTCACTAGCCAATGGAAGGAGAAAGCAAGGTATGGACTTGGAAAAGTCACCACAGCTGCAATGGTGATGAAGGGAGGTCTCGCAAGACTTCAAGCCCACACTTCCAAAAGTGCCTCACACTTGCGATGTGGAGTTGTTGGAGTGCCAAAGTTGTTGCAATGCTCAAAAGTAGTGCTAGAATGTTGTTTGAGAGTGAAAGAGTGAAGAGAAATTGCTTAGAGAGTTCAAGAGAATTGCTAGTGTCAAATTAAGTGAATGGATGAATTTGAAGGTAGAATGAGGAAGATTCTGCCATTTTTAGGTTGGTTGGTCAAAGAGGGATGTTACAATTCAACCCCAATCGGGTGTGTAACACCTCTGCCAACTTCAAACACTAGAATCCGTTAGGGACGGTAGTGCGCCACGTGGACGTCTGCGCATCGCACGTGCATCCCCAACAAATATTCTCTCACCGACACATAGGACAGATGCCAAGTGGATGGAAGACAGGTAGGTGACATGGAATTTTGCCTTTGGATTTGATTTTCTAAGGTGAGGGTATGTGAAAGGGGAATTTACTGAAGGGGTGCAACTTCACTCCTATACAAAATTATTATCAATGTTTTCGTGCTTAGAGTTAGTTGTCAATCTAACATTGCTAAAAAAAATTGACATGTAAGATTGGTTTTAGACATTTGGATTCAATTAGCACTTTCAATGATCAATTATTGTTTTTGAATAATTAATTAAAATTAGTGAGTGGTCATTCAAATCCCAAAACCAAACCCAAATTAACTTTGGTTTACAAACTTCCTAACAATAAACCTTGTGACTTATATTCAATTGTGAGTTTTATTGGACCTTAGGGAAACTAACCTAACAAACTAAGTGAAAAAGCTGACAAGTTAAATGAGAAGTACATATTTAGAATATTGTGTACAAATTAAACGAAATTATCTAACATGGATTAAACTACATGACACGTGTATTAATTAAACTAATAAATATTTGAATTTTATTTTAGATTAAAATAACAAAAAATAAAAGATATAATTATTGTTGTTTGAATAAGCAATGATGAGGTGCATAGAATGCTTTGTTGTAGGCATGGAATCAAATTAGGGCAGCATAGGAATTAAAAACTAAATTCTTCTACCAAATCTCATTGTGTGAATAGAATGGAGCACCTAGAAAACAAATATTTTTTGCATGAGGTCAAAGGTGTAAGAAGATCTAAATGAAATTTTTTGTAAAATAGATTAATATGCAACTAGCAAATTGGTGGATTCATGTAAGAATAGAAATTTAGCTGCGTTTGAAGAATATCATGAAGTTTGACGTAGGAAGATAGAGATAGAATTGGTTTTCAGCTG
This sequence comes from Sequoia sempervirens, assembly GCA_007258455.2. NCBI lineage: Eukaryota > Viridiplantae > Streptophyta > Pinopsida > Cupressales > Cupressaceae > Sequoia > Sequoia sempervirens. The sequence goes on along the minus strand of VDFB02056351.1, from coordinate 1,013,981 downwards.
CCAACAAGGCCTTTTACATGGAGAATAATGAGACAGAATAGAATAGAAACGCTATTATGACTATGCATAATGATGATGAAGTTTTGAAATAAAATGTAAGACAAAGATAATAGAATCTCAAACAATATCTCACATAAGATAAAGGAGTGCTAAAATGTTCCCTTGCTACCAAGAAAATTCAATTAAGGCAATGAAAACAAATTTTGACATAGAATTATGTTTGATCAAAGCTCACATGTATGAAAAAAAATTACTTCTAAGAGTAAATTGAAAGACATGTACACTTGAATATTGCTATGTGATAAAATTTTATATAGTTCAAACCAAATTCTATATGAAAACAAATTTGTCAAGTTTTGCTTTGTGTTCGTAAATTTATTTACATAATATTAAACGAGAATGCTAGTTAATGTTAAAATTTCCATATATTTTCCTTATTCAATCCTTAATTTCCTTCATGCCTTGGGGTTCACTTCAATCAACATCTCGAATCAAAGTCAATGTCTTTCCACTAATCCATTTCATGAGATTAATTCCATGTACACTTTTGAAGATTTGGATTGATGCTATTTCTAGGCCCTCATCAATAAATCAAATGGGTTGGCATATAATGTCATAGCACTAAGGATGTCCCTTGAAGACTTAAGATTTACAAGCAAAAGCCTAGGATGTAACCTTTAGCTTCAAATTTTTTTTGTCCTTGATTCTTTTGATGTGTTCTATATTGAGTTTCATTTATTTTGGCTTCAATTTTTGTGCTATTACATTGAGTGCTTAAAGTAGTGTTGGTCATGAAGTTGATAGTGATGACCTTGTACTAACTTTATGTAGGATAAGTTACTCAAGTCCATAATTATGACTAACAAATTGTCCTACCTTACAACATTAGACCAATCTTTGACAAATCACATAAATTTGAAAAGCTCCCTAACTACTTTTGGGAAGATGAACTTGTTGCATTTGACCTCTAGTTTTGGGGTTGGTTTATAGTTAAAAACTTTGTGATTTGCATTTTTTAATTTTTTCTCACATCATTTTTCCTTATCATCTTGTTTCTTTAAATTTTATTGAAGACTTGCATATTTCACATTACCAATTTTGGTTTACAACCATTGGGTGACAACATGTAAGAGCTTATTTGGCATTCATATTGCAGTCTGGATGCTGGTGTACCGCTTTGGTAGAATGAATTTTGGAGTACATTTTTCATTTAATTTCAATTTAATACAAACATTTAATTATAGGTAGCATACAGTTGACACAATAGACTCTAGTATCACAAGGTTTTGACAAAAAAGATAAATAATTCTAAATAATAAATTTAGTATACCACAGTATTTTAACTTTACATCTCACTGCAACATGTTTTCTAGAATTTAGAAATTATAAATCACCTTTGCCTTTTCCTAGTAAAGGAAAGCAAACAAATAAAAGTTATCAACCGAGCTAATGCTCCAATTCGAAGCCGGGCAAATCCTTAGATATGGGACAGTGATCCGGAAGGATAGAGTGGTGCAGACTAGTCGCTGCCTAGAGTCTAGGTCGTGGATTTTTCGGTTCCGTGGTGGGGGAGGTTCGACCCTCCCCCACGAAGGTAATATCCTTCATGCCCTTCCGTGGTTGCCCTCATTCTTTATTTTCCTGGGAGTGTTATATGTTTTTCTTCCTGGTTTTCTAGTTGGATTGCGTGTTTTTCGTTCTTCTTTCTTTTTGGCTGAAGGTCACGGTGGGCACGTGTTAATTCTGGAGTTGGGCCTCACTCCATGCAGGGTTGCCTTTCCAGAAGGTGGGGAAAGCAGTTAATACCATAAACAGCCCAAATCGTGCAATGGGGTTGTTTGTTGGTCTGGCGGGTTTTATGCGGAAAGTCGGTTTTGTTTTGAGCCTTATGAAGGAGGGTAGCTAAGGTGAAATGGAGGTCGCCCAGGGACTGATTCCTCGGATACCACTATGGGTGATGAGACTATTGATATGGCCATTTGTCCACAGGCCGGAGTAGACTCTCGGGTTGCCGGTTTTGGTGCATTTAGGCTTTGGGATAATCTCCCTTCTAGAAAATACCTGAATACTTGGTTTAATTCCTTGTGATTTAAAATTCAAATGTTCCGTCTCAATTGCCTTATGATTCAAAAGAAAGTTGTTTATTTTTAAGCTCCATGAGGATGCAGTTGAAGGCGCTCTTCCAAAAACTACTTTGGGCGTTGGAAAGTCAGTGTTTAGGGTTTTGTCCTGGAAGTTGGGGGCTAACTGTGACGAAATCCTTGCCTTGTCTAGCCCTAGGTGGTTGTTGGTTAAAAATATTCCCCAAGATTTGTGGTCCTTTGTTCCACAAATTGTCGAACCCTTTGGGGGAGTACTCAGGGTGGATAGGCCTTGAGTTACGCTTCCTGATCTGAATGCTCGTGTCCTTGTTTCTCTAAGCCCGGGTGTCGAGCTTCCTAGTAATATTGGTATTAAACTTGAGGGTAATCTTCACTTGTGCCCGGTGGAGGTGCTTGGTGGTATTGGGGCCTGCTACCTCTGCAGGAAAGAGGGTCACCTGAGAAAAAATTTCCCCCTGATTCGTAGTAATGGTAGCCGCCCTCCTGCTAAACCGCCTGGAGTTTCAACTGTTGCTTCTCCGTCTGTCAATCTTGCGGCGGCTTCTGATGTCAGTTGTGATCTGGTCACCGATTTGGGGGTTTCTCCTGGTGCCTCTGGTTTCTCGGCCTCTCCCCTGGTGCCCCCCTCTCCATCTTTGGTTGCCCCTGCTATTGGCTGTAGCGTCCCCAGCGTTGCTCCCCCTCAACCTGCTTGCCATTCTGAGGTCCCCTCTTGCATTCTAACTTCCCCCCTGTCAGTTGACCTTCCTTTTTCTCCACCTTGCTAGGCTTCTTTGCCAAGCCCTGCTCCCCGTTCTCCTCCTTCTGTTCCTGTTGGCGGTGGCAAAAAAAATGCTCAGATGCTTGCTCTTGAAAGCATTATGAAGAAAGGCGGAAAATGTAGTAATAATAAGCAGAAAAAAATAGAAGTGATCAAGACCTATGTTAATGGCATTATAGTTGATGAAGAGACTGTGGTCTCTAACTCTCACGATAATGAAATTCTGACAGAAAAAGACAACCCCTCCAAAATTGAGAGTATAGTTTCTACTTTTGAAACCATTCAATCCCTCAATTGTCCTTCAATTTCTGGAAGCAAAGGAATAAAACCTGGAAAAAATGGTTGTGGTCAAGGTTTGGATGCCTCTGGGGATAACGAGATGACTTCCACAGAAAATTGTGGTGACCCTGGCTTTTCTCCGACTGAGAATTCTCTTGAGACCTTGACTGACATGGTCAGAAAATGGTCTGTTGATAAATCTGAAGCTTCTAAACTTGAGATCTCCAACCCCACACAAACTTGTGATCCTATAGACACTATTGGGCACCCTGTTGATGAGGAGACCCCTGGAAGGACAGTGGGCCTACCCAGTGAGGATGCCAAAAAAGATAGCTTGAGTGTAGTATTGAGAACCTCCCCGACTGGGGAAGGCTTTGAGGAAAACTCTGGGAAGGATTTGGAAAGTGTAAGGCAAACCGTTGGGGATTCTGAGCGCCACCCCCCCAAGGAACCCAAAAAAACAAGGCAGGAAAAAAGGCAGCACCATCTCAGTCTGCAAGAATGGTGCTGGAATTATTAAAGGAAAGTGGAAGAAAACCAGCATAGTTCTAGCTGTCCCCTCTCCCAAGAGAGTTGAAAATGAAGAGAACACTATTAGATATTTTGAAATGTTTAAGAATGCTAAAGAGACCCCTGCCAGTAAATATACTAATGATAGTTAGTTGCACCTCGTGGAATGTCAGGAGGCTGGAGTCCCCTGACAGAAAGTATATTGTTAGGAGATTTCTCAATTTGGAGCAATATAAAGATTTTGTCTTTTTGCAAGAACCTAAAGCTATTGGGTTCTTGTTGGAAACCAACTTAAAGTTCATTTGGGGAGATTCTATGTTCTTGACCTCCAAACATGAAAAAGGTAAAGGAGGGGTGGCCATCTTGATGGCCAATAAATGGAAACCATATCTTACTGATTCAGGGGTTTCCCCTTGTAACATAGTTGTTTGGGCCACTTTTCAGAGAGGTGGTATCAGTTTTGGGGTTTGTTCAATATATGCCCCAAATGACTACCTTGGTAGGTGTGGCTTATGGAGGTGGCTATCTGAACTCCCCGAGGTTCCTTGGATTATAGGAGGTGACTTTAACATGATTGAGAATAAGGAAGATAAGAAGGGGGGAATGAGTGTGGACTGGAAAGGGAATGAAATGCATTATTGGTTCATAATGAAAAACAAGCTTAATCTGCTTGATCCTCTTGAAGGTTTGAAGCAAGAGAGCAGTGGTGTGTGGTTTACCTGGTGTAATTCCCAGAAGGGCAACAAAATAATTTATAGTAGGCATGATAGATTTTATGCCAACAAAGACCTTTGCAATTTTGAGCCACTCAACAGGGGTAACAAAGTGGTGGTCTATCCTTACACTCTTTCTGACCATCACCCGATTAAAGCCAAGATAACCATCAACAATGGAATTAAGATTAGCCCCAAAAACAAGGATAACTTCATTCTCAATACCAGTTTATTGCTAGACAAGGATTGTATTGAAGCTGTGAGTACCTTGAGGGGTATAAACAAGTGGATGTTAAGAGGGTCTAGTCCTATAGAAAGATGGAATCAAAATGTTAAGTCCTGGAGGTGCATTTTTTAGACAATTGGTAAAAAGAAAACATTGGATAGGAGGAGGGAGGAGAATCACCTCCAGGATGAGTTGTTGGTTGATGAGGCTAGGATCCAAGAGGATCACAAGGATGAGAAACTCTATGAAGAGCTTAACAAAGCAAAAATCTCTTTGAGGAAATTGCAGGCTAATAAGATTCAAGGGCTTAAGGTGAGGGCTAAGCTCAATTGGTTGAGCAGTGGGGATAAAGGCTCAAAAATTTTCTTTAGATATATTAAGGAAAAAGGCCTAAAAGAGAAAATAGACCAGATTTGTCATAATGGTGTGACGATGTCAAAACAGGAAGACATCCTGTAGCAATTCACTCTGTTCTACAGGGAACTTTTTAAATCTGAAGATAATGGAGAAGAGTGCATGGGGGCGAGAAACACTCTCAAGGGTTTGATGCCAAAAAAATCTCTAAGGAAGACTATGCTCTGCTCTTGGCTAACATAACCAAAGAGGAGATCAAAAGAGCAATCCTTGCCATGAGCAACGATAAATCTCTTGGGTTAGATGGGCTCCCTGTTGAATTTTACAAGACCTTCATTGATTGGATTTGTGAGGATTTGCTCCAAGTCTATATGGAAGCCCTTGAAAAAGGGTCCTTGGGAACCCACATCAATCAAGGTCTTATTAAGTTATTACCAAAAGAGGGAGACAAAACCTTGATTAAAAATTGGAGGCCAATAACCCTGTTGAATGTTTCGTACAAGGTGCTTGCAAAAGTCCTAGCCTTAAGGCTTACAAATATCCTGCCCAAGTTTATAAATACCACTCAAACTAGGTTTATTAAAGGAAGGTGCATCCTTGAAAACTTAATTACCAGCTGGGAGGCTTTAGATTGGGCCAAAAGATCTCAGCAGAATGTGGCAATGCTTTTAATTGATTTTGAGAAGGCTTACGACAGAGTGGAGTGGTCCTTCTTGATGATGGCTCTGGAAGCTTTTGGGTTTCCGCAGGGTTTTACCAAAATGATCAGCACTCTCTTAAGTGATGCTTCTACCGTGGTTGAGGTGAATGGGTCCAGGTCTGAACCAATCCAATTGGAGAGGTCAATTAGACAGGGATGCCCCATTGCCCCGACCTTGTTTGTTATTGCCTCAGATGCTCTTCATTACCTGCTAAGGGAGAAGTGTGTTTCGCCTAAAGTGAATGGGCTGAAACTTCCCGACAATGGTGAGCTCCTAAACATTCAGTTTGCTGATGACACTTCCATTTTTGTGGAATTAGAAGAGAAAAACTTTGGAAGATTAATGGACAAGCTTGGTCTGTTTTGTCAGGCTTCAGGAGCTAGGATTTCAAAAGCTAAGTCCATTCTATTAGGTTGGCTTGACACCCCTCCTGGCCGGTTGCAAAAGTTTGATCTTCAATGGGGGGGGACGCAAAAACAAGGTACCTGGGGATCCCTTTCGCTGTCTCACCCAATTTGAAGGAAATGTGGCATTGGCTTAAGGCCAAGATTGATAAAAAGCTAGATGGTTGGAATAGACATTATCTTTCTCTTGTTGGGAGGGTGCAGGTGTGCCAAAAGATTCTTTCCTCATACACCTTATACTTTGCTTCTATTTAGTTCTTCCATAGTTATCAAGTCAACGAGGTGCAAAAGAAAATTAGAGGTTTTCTTTGGTCCAATGGGAAAGACAAAAAGAAGTTGCACGCTGTTAGGTGGGAGTGGTCTTGTATGGAAAAAACTAATGGGGGCTTGGGCCTCAAAGATCTCAAAAAGCATGGTATGGCATTGGCTGCGAAGTGGGTCATCAAGGCCCTTGATGGGAATGAACCATGGAAGATTCTTATCAGGAATAACATTTCTCAAGTTGTACCAAAATTGGCTAAGTCTTGGAAGGCTCTTCCTTTCAGTGATCTCCTCATCACCAAGTATCCAATAGTGCCTATTGGATCATCAGTTTTCAGAAGTATTTGGAAGGCATGGGAATCCATAAGGGGCAGTTTCACTAGGCCTCTCCTAATTGATCCTAACAACAACCTAATCCATCCAGGTAGATCCATCTGGTGGAATCTTGAAAATAATGGAAAGCCTTTAGCATTATTGCAAGGCTGCTCAGCTAAGAATTGGAATCGGATTGGCATTAAAACATTCAGTGATATCTTCAGGGATGGAGCTCTGGTTAGTTGGGATCAGTTGAGGGAGGATTATGGGCTGCCTCCCTCTAACTTTAGGACTTACTCTATACTAAGGGAGGCCTGTAAAAGGTGGAACCCAAGTCTCCAAGTAGGTAGCTGGGAGGATGATCTGCTTAAAATTTTATGGAAGGGTACCCTACCCTTGCAAGATGTCAAAACTAAGGACATTTATAAAGAATTAATTAACTCATGCGCTCCTGCTGACTATCTCAATAGGGCCTGGAAGGCTAACCTTGAAAGCAAGGACTGGCAAAAAGTTTTTAAGTATCTGTGGCATAATGGGATAGATGCTAAAAAGACTTGTTTTAGATGGCTTGTTTTGCTTCAAAAAGTTCCCTTCAAGTTGAAAGTTTGTGATGTTATTTGTGATATTTGCAGGGTTCCTGAGTCTATGTCTCATTTTTTTTTTGATTGCTTGTATGCTAAGGAGATTTGGAATTTGCTCTGGAATGGTCAGAATACTTGGTAGTCAAGTAGGAATTTCACCTGGAAAGAAATTTTGATGGGTTTTGATAGTAAATTAAGCAAACAATTGCATCTCTTATGGTTTTTTCTTACTACTGAAATTTTGTGGGTGTTATGGAAAGCAAGGAATGAGGACAAATACAGTGGGGTATGGAGGTTACTTACTGAGTCGAATAAAAGGCTCACATTCTATAATGTTTCCTTGCAGGTCATTGCCATCATGGAGGTTGCGGAAAGCAAATTCCCGAAGCTGCTCAAGAATGAGAGGACCCCTTTCCATCAAAGAGAAGTCATGCACGGCCGCTCATGGCAGCAGGATCAACCCAATATTGATGTCTTTACGCAGGCCCTGGAAAAACTTAAAGAAGAGCTCCATGGCTAAGTTAGGCTGTGATGGCGTAGTGGCAGTGTATAAGGAGGAAATGAAGCATAGTCACGCATGGCACCCAACGTAGGATCCGTTGGCATCTGTTGTTTCTTTGCTAGTCAATGCAGTGTTTTTTAATCTATCATCTTGTAACCAAGTGGTCAATGTGTCTCGATGTGCATGATGTTCCTTTTACCTGTATGTTTTTAATGTGTAAGCAGCTGCTCAGAAAATGTGTAATCAACAGTGCAAATTATGTAAATAACTATACAGATTTCTATTTGCAGCAATGAGAATGTTGTAACAGTTTAGCAGTAGTTTTTAGGATGGTGGGTTGTTTGTTGCGTCTATTTTGTAATTCTTGTTGTTTGCTCGATTATTAATAAAAAAAAAAAAATGCTCCAATTCTGACAAGAACCTAAATACAACTAATCCAATCATGTAGATCATACCCTTTGCCCCACAATGCACCGCAACGAGTATCAACTATATACACTAGAATACCTATCATGCATACAATATTCGTTCCAATTAAAATATTTCTCTAGAATGCATACAATATTCATTCCAATTAAAATATTTCTATACAATATTCATTCCAATTAAGAAAATTCTCTAGTTGGTTATGAGAATGTGCTTAATATTATAATTTAAGACTATAAATTTTGTATTGCTACAAGTAAAAAATAATGATAATGTTGTCTATATTTTAAAAGAAAATGTTATCATTTTTTAACGGGTGACCCACAATACTGGTTTACAATTTTTGGCCAAACTGGACACTGAACTAGTTTTTTCTAACTAAAACTTCACTTTCGAGCACCTATAGTAGCTAAACCATGAGGAATTTGAAGATAATGCAAACTAGTGATTTGTAAATTTTATTTGTAGATTCTAAATATATTTTTTAAAAAATTTTGGAATTTAGATTACTTCTTTTCCATCTCCTCACGAAAACTAGTTTTTTAATTGAAGCACCATTTTAAGGAATGAAAGCTCACCGTATAACACAACTTTTTCCATGAAGGATAAAATTCTATTTTTTAATTTAGATTTGTAACTATGATATCTAATTGGCACAATTGGTTTTATTGTTTTGTGAATTTTTTTTTTTTCCATGTCGAGTTTCAAATTAAAACCAATTACAATTCAAACATAGGTCGACTATATACCAACTTTTTTTTTATGTATCGAAATTCAATTTTCTTTTTTTTGTTGGATCTAGGACTTCAATATCCGATACTCATATTTTTCAAAAAAAAAAATTGATAATTTTCTATTTTTTCACATGTCTTGAGAACAAAAGGCTTGATTTTCGATTGAAAAATCTACATTCACAGAAATAAAAACCAAATATAATAATAAATTCAATTTATTTAAAATTATACTTTTGGGAAACATAATAAAATTTGCATACTTATAAAAAAAAAAAATCAACTCATTTGATCCCCCAAAAGATAAATAAAAAGTGGTTTTTTATCAGCATTTTGATAGGTGTAAAGGAGACTATTATAGGTATGGTTTAAAACTAACGGGGTTCTATCCAAGGGGGTTTCGTCTAAGGTAGTTTGATCAAACCCTCTTCAATTGGAATGCTTTAAATGAAACTTTTGAAGGCTTGAATCATTATATTTTCTAAAAATAGGTGATTTCAGCAAAAATTAGAATCTCCTAGAAATTGTAAACCAGCTTTGTGGGATCACCCTTACATGAATTTACTTTAAATTGATAAATTAATCATTCACTAGAAAAGAAAACACATGGGATTAAAATAATTTTACAAGTAAAAAATAGTCATTTAATGACAACCAATTTTATGCCACTTGTTTTTGGTATATCCTATAGTTAAAATTGAATTTTAAAAATAAAATGCTAAAAATTAAGTTATTATGTTATATCAAAAAAATTAACCAATGTTAGCATTGTGTAAACAAACATTATGCCCACGAGTCAACTATAAGTACTAAGGTAAGCATGATATTTCCAAGCTAACAAAAGAAGATGACAAGAAGTTGAAAGAGAGCACAAACTATGTTTAACCAAGACTGATTTCCATGAGGTATATTTGATGTGATTGAAGATGATTGGCTACACATAAACGAGTATGGAGAGAAAAAAGAAATGATAACTTTAAACTCCAAAGATGAGTGAGATGACATTGTTGATAAGACATGAGAACCAAATGGTTACAATAATGGAATGCATGCATATAACTTCAAAATAAATAGAATAATTGTAGAGGAAAATAGATGTTTATTATATGCATAATTAGTCACAATTAATTATTGATCATCATTAAACCAAAAGACAGGAATCCTCACCTTGATGGAACATGCCCATCAAACATGCCTCTCAATCCATATAAAATAACTATCACCTTATTCATTTATACATGCCTTTTATTACAATACTATTCAATATAATTGTATTATATATGTATTGTGCATATACCTAATAGGTACATGACTATTATTAGAACTTTCTTTCTTGTGACTTGTAACTGTTAGATCAATTGCTAGTAATTTGCCCAATTTGTAATTGGCTATGAGAATAAGAGCTTTCATTCTTGTAACTTATAGTTATGAAATTAATTACTATCATTTTATATAAATTTGTAATTAGTTAAAATATTAATAATTTAAGCCATGTGACATGTACTTTCATATTTCACCCAAAAAAAAACTTATAGCCATTGCTTGTAGCCATATTAAATCATATAAAGAAAAAATTATTAATAAAAATTACACAAATTTCAAAAAAGGTTATGTAAAAGGAAAGATACTAAAATAGTTTTAAACCCATATCAAATTTAATGAAACTGTACAAATTCTTTTTTTTTTTTTGGTGAAAGGCAAATAGCTGATATATATTAATATATAATAAAAAGGTACAAAATAGATGTTATGGTTCTTGAAAAAACGGACTAATATCATAGTAGCTTACTATAGATCAAATTACAAAATGCCCCTTAGATTGTCTATGCTTCCACTACCTGTAGACATTAACCCTTATATATCAAAAGATGAAAACAAATGAACAGAATAAAAACCCTTATCCTAAAGACACTACATTTATATACATATATTTCCCTTCATCAACCCTTTACAAAACAAACCCACTTATTCCTCCATTTCCACAATGTCATTTTCTGCTTAATTTTCTTCAAATTCTTGGTTTTCATCACCCAGCTCATTTGCTTGTAGAGGAATGTTAAGATTAGGAATCTCCCGTTGATGTAGGGGAGTAGAAGAGTTTGCACGATCCGAAATGTCCACCAAAGGAGCCGCTCGAGGTACTTGAGTAGGTGGAGGAACCGTCACATTCATTGGCTCGGCATGAACATGGTTGAGTAGGGTGAGAATAGCATTGGTTCGGCGTCTGATATCATCTGCCAAGTCCCCACCAACTGCCACTCTGTGTCTTTCCAGTGCTAGCTACAGGTATTGAAAGCTTCACATCTCCAATGTATTTTTTATACCATCAAGAATAGAAACGTACACATTCTCGTTGAGTAGAAAGTGATGAGGAAAGAGGTTGCCTACTCTCCCCCAACCTTTCCAAAACTCATATGCTTGTATACCTTTAAGCAATTTATCATCTTGCAGAAAGACCTCCTTTACCACTTTTGAAGCTATCAACTAAAGATCAGGTAAAGACTGAAGCAAGTCATAAGCATTAGATAGAAAGATAGAAACCAATTGAGGGGGAAAGATGGCTCGTCAAGCTTGAGGATAAAGTACCTCTTCTCCAATAATTTGAACAACACTTTCTATACTAGTAACAATGGGATTTAAATACCTGGGCAAGTTGTAAATCCCCAATTGTTTCGGAGAAAAGAAGCTCCTATTCTACAATTGGAATAGGGACTCGATGATTGTGCAGTAGGTATTATATTGTTCTTTTGCCACAGGATTTGTAGACTTTGATTTCCCCTTCATCTTCTAATGAAGACTGAACTTGCATTCCCACCTACTTGAAACCCTTCAACTGTTGTGCTTGAAATTGTGATGAAATGAGAATAATTTGGAAATTATATAAAGTCCTTCACACACTTGAAGGAAGGAGACACCATCCAGCTAATATCATCATGATTTTGAGGTCTCTGCCTCTAAATTTGTAAAACGAACATTTGTCACCAAGCCTACAAAACCATCATTATAGGTGGTGTTAGGTATGAGCAATCACCAGCAAAAAATCCAAACAAGGTTAGAAAATAAAAAGAACTACCTTCACTAGCTTGAGAGCATCCTTTCCCAGCTCGGTTCTAACATGGGGATTTGATGATCACATGAACCGAAGGCCTCCCATTACCAATGCACTTCGAATGAAGTGGCTATTCTGACATCACATCTTAAATACGATCTTTGGCAAACCCTTTAAATACTCTCCAACTTGTAAATGGATAGGACAATATTGCCCCTTCAATTAACGGCAAGATGTCCTTAGTAATTCCTTTCCAAATTCGAACAAGCAGAGGTAGAATGAGACTATACTTCATTAAACATCATTGGAGCAGTTGTTTTGATTAATTTTCCATGTGAGAAATGTTGCCACTTAAATACTTTTTAACTTACAGGAAAATTATAGAATGCATTCTCGATTGATTAAATCCTTTAAAATTGGAAAATCTTGTAGACTATTATCATTTTCCATAATGAATATTTCCTTCTTATCACAACCCATGTTAGATAAATAATTTGCAAGAGCATTACCCTCCCGATACATGTGTGAAATATGATATACTTCAAATTCATCCAAAAGCTTCCAGACAATCTGTAAAACATAATTCATATGCCAATTAAAACATGTTATTTCTTTTCATGCATTCACCACTATTAAAGAGTCACCTTTGATATGGATTGCTTTGATTTGAAGTTGTCTTGTTAGAAGTAGTCCATAAAGGAGAGCCAATGATTCTGCCATATTGTTTGTTCCTAGAGGTAAACTTATTCAATTAGCTACCTTTAGAACTCCCCTTGTATCTCTTATACAAACACTTGCCCCTAAAGAGCCTGGGTTTCCTCTAGAAGCACCATCAAAATTTAGCTTACAAAAACCTTCCAATGGTGGTGTCCATTTAATATTTTTCCTATCCACCTTTGGCTTACAAGGCTGCACCAAACTACCTTTAAAAGGAAGTTTTATACCTTGCCAACATTTTAGAATTTTGCTATCCCAAGATGAAAATGTCAAGCCTATATTTTTACTATCCTGAACCCAGGCCATTGACAACTTTTGTAACTATTTTTTCAATAATTGCTTGCACAGATTGGATGGACATAGTGGCTTTTCTGAAAATACATTTGTTCCTCTCCCACCAAATAGCCCATAACACTGATGCTAGAATGACTTGCCAAATACATGCAAAAAAAGAAGACTTAAAAAGAACAGGCCAAGAAGAAAAAAGGTCCCACATTGAATTTGGTAGAGGAGTGTAGTATTCCAATTTTTGCATAACAAAAAGCCAACAAGATTGAGCAAATGGACATGGCAAGAATAGATGGTCAAGATTTTCAAGAGTCTCATTCCATAGGACACAATTAAAAGGTTCAACAATTCCCAGTCTAACTAGTCGATCACTAGTAAGAACTCTTTTCTTTAACACTAACCATGCAAAGCTGCCTGCTTTTGGAAGAACCGCACTATTCCAGCAAAATGAGAAAGCCCTGTGGTTCTAAATTAAATCCCCCTATTAAGAATCGCTTTGTAACCTTGCTTAATTGAATAAAAACCATTTTTGGTTGGGGCCCATATTATATGATCAACTTTCCCTGATAAAAAGACTACTCTATTTTGCAATACCTAAAGCAAAAAGATCCTTTTGATCTTGTGATATTTGCATGCAAGAAAAGTCTTTCCAACTTACTCTTCCTGATGGGGCTTCAACTAAACTGACATAATCTATTAGTCTTGTTCCCCAAGTGTGTGATAAGAGCGAGATAGCTGATTGAAGCTCTTGGTGTTCTCTCAATGGAGGGTGGTCATTCCATGAATCCTCCCAAAATTTGACTTCATCTCCTCTATTTACTTCCCATGAAATAAATGGGGTAATCACTTTCGTACATGAAATCATGAAGTTCCACATGGCAGATCCTTCTGGAGGATTTAACACTGTGAATATTCTAGTCGTATTTTGACTATCTAGATACTTTGCTCTCATTAAGGAACACCATTTTGAGTCTGGCTTGGAATACATCTGTTAGATAAGCTTCCCTCCAAAGGCTAAGTTTCGCTTAGAAATATCTTGTAGCCCCACTCCCCCTTTGGATTCTTCCAACGACATGCTATCCAAAGAAATTAGAGGTATTTTCTTTACCTCATTCATATTATTCTTCCAAAGGAAGTTCCTTAAAATTTTCTAAATTTGTTCTACTACTGATTTAGGCGCCCTCAACACTAAAATGGAATAATTAGGAATTACAGAAAGGACTGATTTAATAAGCAGAAGACGCCCTAAAAAAGACAACCAGCGAGCCTTCCACGCACAAATTCTCTGTTTAATTCTTTCAATGACTTTAGCCCAATATGTTGGTTTATTAGCTCCCATAAAGAAAGGGATACCCGGATATTTACAAGGCAACTCTACCTCTTGAAAACCCAACAACCTAACAATCTTCCTCTTAATGGTAACTTTAGCATTGAATACACAATTTTTTTTATTTTTAAGTGTTTATCCTTTGACCTGACACCCTTGAATATTTGTCCAAAACTTCCTTAATTTGCATTGCTTCTGAAACAACTTCTTTCCCATATAATAACGTGTCATCAGCAAATAGATTATTTGTTATTGCCATATCAATATTAGGAATTAGAATTCCCTGCCACAAGCCTTGGGTATGTTTCACCTTTATAGCTCTGCTTAAGGTCTCTGTCATGATAATGAAGAGAAAAGGTTTAAAAAATCCTGAAAGAGAGCCATTAATTAGAACTAAGAAATGAGCTCCTGATAAACAAGATAGAATCCACTTGCACCATTTGTCAGAAAAACCAAATTTAGCTAGCATCTTCAATGTGAATTCTTGGTCCACTATGTCATAAGCTTTCATCACATCCAATTTAACAATGAAAGATGGCAAGCGGTTTGACTTGATAGAGTGAAGCACCTCATGTGCCACCAAAGCCCCTTTTGCAGTCTCTCTCCCTAGGACAAAACCTCCTTGCTCTGAGGAAATGATTTTTGGAATGAGGGGTTGCAATCTCACCTTTGTGAAGATTTTGTAGATAGTATTACATAGAGATATGGGTCTAAAATCAGCAAATGTTTTTGGCTCTTTTATTTTTGGCAGCACTGCTATATTTGTAACATTGAAATGTTTTAGCATTTTTCCTAATCTACGCAATTCCTCTAGTGCCAATAATAAATCAAACCCCAACACTTCTAGAAAAACAAGGCTGTGAATCCATCTAGTTCTGGAGCTTTATCCGGAGACATTGAGAAAACTACTTTCCTTAATTTTGATAGTGTGAAAGGTTTCATCAAAGCAGCATTGTCATTTTGAGAAATGAGAGTTGACACCGCAGAAAGCAAATATTGTTCTTCTTGATTCCCCTGAGCAACATGATTATGCGGAGAAAGAAGATTCATGAAAAACTTTACCCCTTTCGCTTGTATTTCTTCTGCATTATTAATTTGTTTCCCTGAATTTGCATCTTGTATTCTGAAAATAGTTTTTGACGCTCTTTTTTGTTTAGCCGAAGCATGGAAAAACTTGGTATTCTTGTCCCCTTCCTTTAGCCATAGTTCATGGGATTTTTGTTGCCAATAAACTTCTTCATGCTTGCCTAGCTCTGCCCACTGTTCTTGGAGATCCTTTTGTTTATCATAAGTAGTGGAGTCCATTCCATTCTGAATAATATGCTCATGAATGTCTGCTAACTGTTTGGCAACCTCTTCTTTTTGCACAAAAATATTTTTGAAAGTTTCCACATTCCATTCCTTAATTTTCTCCTTAATATATTGTAATTTTTTGAAAAATTGGAACATCTTTGTGCCTGCCTAGAATCGAGCACTCACCCACCACTATCTTAATAATGGCAAGAAAAGAGGATGTCTAAACCACATCTTCTCAAATTTGAAGGATGACTTATGCATTATTACCCCAAATGGACTTGTTATGGAAAGTAATATGGCATAATGATCTGAGCTTACCAAAGGTAAAATTTGAGAAGCTAGATTGTATGAAGAGAGGGCCCAGTTCTGAGAAACTAAAAAATTTGTCTAATCGAACCGCTATCTATGAGAAATCCCTCCTATGATTTGTCCATGTGAATCTACCTTTCTTTGGCAATATATCTCTCAATGCATTATCTGAGATGAAACCCTCAAAATCAATCATTGTTTTATGCGGAGGACATATCCCTCCTTGCTTTTCATTAATAGACACAATTGCATTAAAGTCCCCAGCAACTCTCACCTTCTGGCATCCTAAACCTTGTATAACATGCGTCAAGACATCCCATAAATGCTTTTTGTCCTGTGTGGATGTAGGCACATAAACACTAATGAGGTTGAATTGTAAATCAAAACACTGCACATTCATTAGCTGCCAATTACAATTTGCATTCAGAACATCCACTTTGACGGTTTTTCAATTCCAAAGAGAAATCAACCCTCCGGAAACTCCTTGGGCAGGTACAAAAGACGCTTTCCACTTGCCCCATTTCATTACAGTTGCTTCAAAGACTTCTTTTGATAGTTTAGTCTCCTGAAGTAGAAATATATTTGCCGCACTAGCGTCAATTTGGCGCTTGATCTAGGCTCTTTTTTCAAGGGCATTGATGCCCCTGACATTCCATAATAAAATCCTCATTGTATACGAGAACAACATGCTCTTCTTGGCCTTTTGTTAACTAAAAAGCTCCCATCTAATGTAGACTGCGTACCTGCTTCAATTTCTTCTTTTAATTTATCCACCTTAGATTTGCGTCCTCTTTTCCCTAGAGTTTTTTTGGGTGGCAACTGAGAGATTGGTGTTTGAGCTAAAGATAGTGTCTGAGAGTAATCAAACCCTACCACCATTTCTTCATCCTCTTCCATATTTTCTCTAACACATTCTTCATTCAGGAGAGATTCTTGTGAAGACACCATGGCTAGCTTTGTGCCTTCTTCCTCATTAAGAATTCCATCTGCTATGTCATCAAAAAGCTCTAAACCTATAGATTAAAGCAATTTTTGAGCTAGTTCATCTATCTTTTTAGGACAGATCTGATTATTAAATTCACATGACTCATTCCTGTTGTGTACTTTTTGATCCTGATATTTTTGAATATAGAGATCCTCCTTAGTGAATGGGCAATCTATTCCCTGAGTGATAACCAAAGGATTACATGCCTTCTCACTCTGCCTATTAACCAAGATGTGAATTGGTCTACTAATAGACATCATTTGACGAACAATTCATTGAAACTGGGGTAAAGATAATGATATATTGGTAGAAGAACAAAACAAATTGCTCTCCTTTCTACTTTTGTTGGCCTGTTTTGAAAAAGTAACAGAGTTGAGCACTCTTTCCATTCAATGGCCTTCGTTCCATTAGCATGAAAGGGGTTGATTGACATTGCTCTTCCCTCAACTTAAGTTCTT